>JAJPUD010006454.1:9483-41512 GCA_023553655.1 Myrmecobius fasciatus
GTATAAATGAGGTTAATTAACTCTTTATGTTCAGTATAAATGAGGTTTATGATGAGGTAATACTACAAATAACAGGTTATTTTGTATTATATTTTTATGTTATTAGTATAATATTACTCTAAGCATAATAAAAAGTCAAAACTCAGTTAACTTGTTTTCAGTTAACTAGCAATTTATTCTTGTGGAAGGCAATTGCATGATTTTATTAGTAGATATTTAGTAGTTATTTCTCTTACTGACAGTTCTATGCATTACACTGGTATAGATCAATAGCACAAACTGCTTTTTAAAAAGAATAAGACTTCTATGACTTGGGAAGTTCATTGCTTGAGTAAATACTCTTATTTGGATTTATTTAGAGAAGCTGACAATATCTTAAGTTCAATATATAAACTTCAGATGTCAGCTATAACTCTTCTATAACTCTTCTGAAAAATGAGTGATGTTTCTATAGTTAAAAAAAAAAAGCATTCCTAGACTGGAGCTAGCTGAAAAATTATGTTCTGAGTTGTTTGATTATTTAGTTCTCTGATACATATGAAATTGAAATTTCTCTGTTCCACTTTTAGAGCTCTTCATAACTTGGACCCTTTCTATCTTTCCAGATTTCTTACACCTTACTCCACTCTACTCTCTCCCCCACCATGTATTCTGAGATTGGGCAATACTAGTTTCCAGTCACAGGACATATTATCTCCCAACTCTTAGCAATTTTATTGTCTATCTCCATATCTATAACTCTCTCCCTCTCTGCCTTCTGGCTTCCTTCAAATAGCTAAACTCCCACCTTTTATTTCAAAGATTCTTTGAAATAAAGCACAGTATTCTTAGTGCATTCTCTTTGAAATTATCTGCACTTTATCTTACATATATCTTATTTGTACAAAATTGCTCATATGCTGTATTCCCCTTTATACTGCAAGCCTTGAGAACAGGAATTCTTTTATTTATTTTTATTTATATTTTCAGTAGGTAGCATAATTCCTGGCACATAGTCAGTACATAAAATGCCTGCTGTCTTGACAACTTTAAATGATAAGATTTGGCAACAGATTAGATATATAGAGGGAAGGAGAGTGAAGAATCAATAATAATACTTAGGTTATGTACCTGGAAAACTAGAGAAGAATGCTGTTACATTTGACAGAAATAGGGAAGCTTGGAAGAGGAGCAGATTTGGAAGGAAATTAATAAAGTCTTTCTTGAATATGTTGAGTTTTGAGAAGTCTTTATAATATCAGTTTTGAAATATCAATATGCAGTTGGTGATATGTCATTGGATCTCTGGAAAAGACTAAATCTGCAATAAAACTGACTTATTTGCTTAAAAATAAAAACTAACCCCCATCAGTACTGATGAGGTCATCAGGAAAGAATATCTAGAGAAATGAGAGCCTAGGACAGAGTCTTAGGGAGCCCACATTTAGGGAATGTAATAGCAAAGAAAATTAAGAAGGATCAATTAGACAGGTAGGAGAAGAAAACTTAGAGAGAAAATAGTATCTAAGAGAAGAGGGTGATCAAAACATCAAATGTAGCAGAAAGATAAAAAAAGATGAAGCCTAAGAATCTCTGATTTTCTCTAAAATTTCATAATTAGATTATTGGCTATTTGAAGAAAGTAGTTTCAGTTGAATGATTAGATTGGAAACTAGATTGCAAAGTAAGAGTGCAAAGAAGATTAGAGGCAATAAGACTAACAGCTTTTTTTTTCTGGAGGTTTGACTGAGGAAAGGAAGAGAGATGTAGAACAATATGTTGAAGGAATAGTAAGGTCTAGTGAAGATTTTTTTTTAAGAATAAGAAAGACTTGGGTATAATTGAGCAGCAGAGAAGGAGCTAGTAGATGTAGGGGAAAAGATTTTAAAAGAGAGAAAGGGATTCTGGAGAAGACAGGAGAGGAAAGGCTCAAGAGCACTTATAAAGTTCACCTTGGCAAGGAGAAAGGTTCTATTTATCAGGGACTAGAGAAAAAGAGGAAGCAGGGAACAATGATGATGTCAAAGTATTTTGAGATGAAGATATAAGAAGTAAAGGGACTCATAAAGGGAGTCATATTTGGTAGAAGAGTCAGAGCTAGAGTTCAGGTTTTTGCTTCCTAGACATTGTGTCTCATCAGATTCATATATATTGAATAATCCATTTAATTTGTATTTATGCCCTTCCCTGGGAAGGGAGAAAGTAGATTTTATTTTCCATTCCTCCAGTTTTTATGTCATCTTTCTTGAGGTACTAAAGTATTAATTGATTGATGATGACCTCTGTCAAATATTGACATTGAACAAGTTGATTTATGCATCTGTCACAGGCAATGGTTTAGAGTGTTTTCTGTATGGGGGAATTAGATGAATAGCCTTAATTTCCTAATTTCCTCAGTGAAATAAGAAATGAGGTCTTATTTGATAGAGTGAATGAGGCTTTTATTTTTTATTTTTTTTTAAAGAGTTAGAATGTTATGCTGTGATCCACATTCAGTTCCCACAGTCCTCTCTCTGGGTCTAGTTGGCTTTCTTCATCACAAGATCATTGGAACTGGCATCAATCACTTCATTGTTGGAAACAATCATATCCATAAGAATTGATTGTCGTGTAATATTGTTGTTGCCATGTACAAGGATCTCCTGGTTCTGCTCATTTCACTTAGCATTAGTTAATGTAAGTCTTTCTAGCTTCTTTAAAATCATCCTCCTGATCATTTCTTACAGAACAATAATATTCCATGACATTTCATATACCATAATTTATTCAGCCATTCTCCAATTGATGGGCATCCATTCAACTTCCAGTTTCTTGCCACTACAAAAAGGGCTGCCATAAACATTTTTGCACATGTGGGGCCCTTTCCTTCCTTTAGGATTTCTTTGGGATATAAGCTCACTAGAAACACTGCTGGATCAAAAGGTATGTACAGTTTGATAGTTTTTTTGAGCATATTTCCAAATTGCTCCTCTGAGAGCCAATCTGAGAGGTATGTAATGGTATCTCAGAGTTGTCTTAATTCGCATTTCTCTGATCAATAGCACCTTCTCATATGATTAGAAATAGTTTTAATTTTTTCACTTGAAAATTGTCTGTTCATATTCTTTGGCCATTTATCAGTTGGAGAATGGCTTGAATTCTTATAAATTTGAGTCAATTCTCTCTATATTTTATTAATGAGGCATTTATCAGAACCCTTAAATGTAAAAATGATCTCCCAATTTATTGCTTCCCTTCTGATCTTGTCTGCATTAGTTTTGTTTGTATAAAAACTTTTTAAACTTAATATAATCAAAATTATCTATCTGGTGTTCAATTATGAGTTCCAGTTCTTCTTTGGACACATTGCTTCCTTCTCCACAGGTCTGAGAGGTAAACTATCGGATGTTGCTCTAATTTGCTTATAACATCACTATTTATGTCTAAATCATGAACCCATTTAGATCTTACCTTGGTATATGGTGTTAGGTATGGGTCAAGCCCTAATTTCTTCTACACTAGTTTCCAATTTTCCCAGCAGTTTTGCCAAATAGTGAATTCTTATCCCAAAAACTGGGGTCTTTGGGTTTATCAAACACTAGATTGCTATAGTTTTTGATTATTTTGTCCTGTGAACCTAACCTATTCCACTGATCAACTACTCTATTTCTTAGCCAGTACCAAATGGTTTTCATGATGGCTGCTTTATGATATAGTTAAGTCTGGCATAACTAGGCCACTTTCATTAGTATTTTTTTTTCATTAATTCCCTAGAAATTCTTGACCTTTTGTTCTTCCAGATGAACTTTGTTAATATTTTTTCTAGATCTGCAAAATAATTTCTTGGGAGTTTGATTGGCATGGCACTAAATAATAAAGATTAATTTAGGTAGTATTGTCATTTTTATTATATTTGCTTGGCCTACCCTTGAGCACTTGATATTTTTCCAACTGATTAGATCTGATTTTATTTGTGTGCAAAATATTTTGTAGTTGTGTTCCTATAGTTCCTGACTTTCCTTGGCAGGCAGATTCCCAAATATTTTATACTATCAACAGTTATTTTGAATGAAATTTCTTTTTGTATCTCTTGCTGCTGGATTTTGTTGGTAATATAGAAACGTTGAAAAAGTTGTGAATTATTTCTAGTAGTTTTTTATTTGATTCTCTAGGGTTCTCTAAGTATACCATCATATCATCTGCAAAGAGTGATAATTTGGTTTTCTCATGACCTACTCTAATTCCTTTAATCTCTTTTTTTCTCATTGCCAAAACTAACATTTCTAATACAATATTGAATAGTAATGGTGATAGTGGGAAGCCTTCTTTCACTCTTGATCTTATTGGGAATGGTTCTAATTTGCCTCCATTACATGTGATGCTTGCTGATAGTTTTAAATAGATTCTACCGATCATTTTTAAGGAAAAGTCCATTTATTCCTATACTCTCTTGTGTTTTTAATAGGAATGGGTATTGGATTTTATCAAATGCTTTTTCTGCATCTATTGAGTTAATCATATGATTTTTGTTAGTTTGGTTATTAATGTAGTTGATTAGTTTTCCTAATATTGAACCAGCCTTGCATTCTTGGTATAAATCCTACTTGGTCACAATGTATTATCCTGAGGATGACTTTCTGTAATCTCGTTGCTAATATTTCATTTAAGATTTTTGCATCAATATTCATTAGGGAAATTGGTCTTTCTCTGTTTTCACCCTACTTGATGTAGCTATCAGCACCATATCTGTGTCATAAAAGGAATTTGGTAGGACCCCTTCTTTCCCTATTTTTTTCAAATAGTTTATATAATGTTGGAATTAGTTGTTCTTTGAATGTTTGGTAGAATTCATATGTAAATCCATCTGGCCTTGGAGATTTTTTCTTAGGGAGTTTATTAATAACTTGTTCTATTTCTTTTTTTTTAAAATGGGGATATTTAAATAATTTATTTCCTCTTCTGTTTAACCTGGGCAATGTATATTTTTGTAAATATTCCTCCATTTCATTTAGATTATCAAATTTATTAGCATAAAATTGGGTAAAATAACTCCTAATTATTGCTCTAATTTCTTCTTCATTGGTGGAAATTTCTCCCTTTTTATTTTTGAGACTAACAATTTGATTTTCTTCTTTCCTTTTTCCAATCAAATTATCTAAAGATTTATCTATTTTGTTGTTTTTTTCATAAAACCAACTCTTAGTTTTATTTATTAATTCAATAGTTTTCTTATTTTCCCTTTTATTTTCAGAATTTCAAATTTGGTATTTAATTGAGGGTTTTTAATTTGTTCTTTTTCTAGCTTTTTTAGTTGTAAGCCCAATTCATTGATCTTCTCTTTTTCTGTTTTATGCAAGTACACATCTAGAGATATAAAATTTCCCCTTATTACCACTTTGGCTGCATCCCACAAATTTTGTCATGTTATCTCATTATTGTCATTCTCTTGTATGAAATTATTGATTGTGTCTATGATTTGTGGTTTCACCCATTCATCCTTTATGATTAGATTATTTAATTTCCAATTAACTTTTGGTCTATTTTATCCTGGCCTTATATAGCAGGTGATTTTTATTGCATCATGATCTGAAAAAAATACATTTATTATTTTTGCCTTTCTGCATTTGATTTTGAGCATTTTATGCCCTAATATATGGTCAGTTTTTGTATAAATTCCAAGGACTGCTGAGAAAAAAGTAAACTCCTTTCTGTCTCCATTTAATTTTCTCCAAAGATCTATCATATCTAACTTTTCTAACATTTTGTTTACCTCCTTAACTTTTTTTTCTTATTTATTTTGGGGTTTGCATTATCTAGTTCTGAGAGAGCCAGGTTGAGATCCCCCACTAGTATAGTTTTACTCTCTATTTCTTCCTGCATCTCTCAACTTCTCCTCTAGGAATTTGGATGCTATACCACTCGATGCATATATGTTTAGTATTAATATTGCCTCATTATTTCTGGTACCCTTTAGTAAAATATAGTTTCCTTCCTTATCACTTTAGTTCTATCTTTGTTTTTACTTGATCTGAGATCAGGATTGATACCCCTGCTTTTTTATTTTTACTTCATCTGAAGCATAATAGATTTTGCTCCAACACTTTACTTTCACTCTGTATGTATCACTATGCTTTAAATGTGTTTCTTGGAAACAACATATTGTAGGATTCTGGCTTTTAATCCAGTCTGCTATCTACTTCCATTTTATGTGAGAGTTCATCCCATTCACATTCATAGTTAAAATATCTAATTCTATATTTCCTGCCATCTTATTTACCCAAAGTTATGTGTTTCTCTTTCCTTTCTCCCTTCCCTCCTCCCCAGTATTTTGCTTTTGACGGCTGGCTTCCTCAAATAGTCCTCCCCCTTTAGAGCCCCTCCCCACTTTTTTTAAACCTTTCCGCTAATACTTCTGTTTTCCCTTTTTTAGTCTTTTACTTTCTTTTCCCCTTTTCCCTCCCACTTCCCTATAAGGTGAGACAAGTTTTTCTGTGAAACCAAATATGTCCGATGTTCTCATTTTGAGCCAAATCTGATGAGAGTAAGATTGCTAATCCCCCTCCCTTCTTTCCCTCTATTATAAAAGATACCTCTTCATGAAATAAAATTTCCTTAATTTTCCTCCTTTGCCCTCTTTCTTCTAGTATGATCTCCTTTGCACCTCTAGTTTCTTTTTTATATTATCACAATAAAATCAAAATATACCCACACTCTCTGAGTATACCTATAACTCAAAAATTCTCAAAAATTCTTTTCTTTTTACATTTTCATGTTTCTCTTGAGTTCTATGTTTGGAGACCAAATTTTTTGTTCACTTCTGGTCTTTTCATTAGAAATAGGTGAAATTCGCCTATTTCATTGAATGTCTATCTTCTTTCCTGAAAGATAATGCTCATTTTAGCTGGATAGCTTATTCTTGGCTGTAATCCAAGTTTCTTTGCCTTTTGGAATATCAGATTCCTGGCCCTTCAGTCCTTTAAGGTGGAAGCTGCTAAGTCTTAGGTAATCCTAATTGTGGCTCCTTGGTATTTAAATTGTTTCTTTCTGGTTACTTGCAATATCTTTTCTTTGGTGTCATAGTTCTGAAATTTAGCCACAATATTCCTTGGGTCTCTTTTAATTTTGGGGCCTCTTTCAGGAGGTGATCTGTTAATTCTTTCAATGGCTTTTTTGCCTTCTGATTTTAAAATATCAGGGCAGTTTTCCTTTATGATTTTCTGTAATATAATGTCTAGGTTCTTTTTTTCATCATGGCTTTCAGGAAATCCAATAATCCTTAGATTGTCTCTCCTGGATCTATTTTCCAGGTCAGTTATTTTTCCTAGGAGATATTTCATATTTTCTTCTATTTTTTCATTTTTTTGTTTTTGTTTGACTGATTCTTGAAGTCTTCTTATTGATTCATCCACTTCCATTTGTTCAATTCTAATTTTTAGTGTATTATTTTCTTCAGTTACCTTTTTTTTAGCTCCTTTTGTAATTGGCCAATTAAATTGTTTTGTTCATTGCATTTTTTTCATTTAACAAATTTTGTTTTTCAGTGAATTGGTGTCTTTTTCATATCTCTTTTGTAGGCCTTATATGCTTTTTCCATTCCTTCTTGCAATTATCTCATTTCCTTTCCCCATTTTTCTTCTAACTCTCTTTTAAGATCGTTTATGCAATCTTCCAAGAAAGCTTTGTGAAATGGGGACCAGCTCATATCTCCCTTTGGGGCTTCATTTGGAGTTGCTTTGCTTTTAGGAACCTCAGGAGTTGAGGTCTATTCTTCTCTCTCTCTCCACAAAAGCTGTCTATGGTGAGAGTTCTTTTTGATTTTTTTACTCATTTTCAAAGCCTTGAGGTCTGCTCAATGCAAAGGAGTGACAGCTGCTTTAATTTGCCCTGGCGCAATTCTGCTGATTGAATTCCTGGTGCTGGGTAATCATGGCTAGGTCCTGCATTCTTCTGGGGCTTAGTGGTTTAAAATTTGCCTTTTGTGGCAAATCTGCCAAACCAATTGCTTGCAACCAGGACAGAGTAGCCTAAGAGGCTCACAGAAGATTCCCAGGTGCATGGAAGCTACAAAGCTGTCTACTCCAAATTCTTGCCCTAGTCTCCCTGTGTTGTCGTCTGGGTTCAGCAGACTGTCCCCCTGCCCATATGAAACAGAACTGTTTTGAAGTTCTTCCAAGAGATCTTCTTCTGGGAACGTGTTGGACTCCAAATATTTATGGGTTCTTTGACTTCAAAACCAGTTTAGAGGCTTATTCTGCTATTGATTTGATAGAAGGTCATAGGAGGTCACAGAGAATCCTGTCTCCACTACCTTGGCTCTGCCCCCATGAATGAGGTTTTTAAAAAATGCCAGGTGATATTAGATTAGTTAAAATAACAGGAAAAGTTCATGCCAGAGGGGATGTGAGGAAACTTGGGACACATGCCTTGTTGGTGGAGTTGTGAAATGATCCAACCATTCTGGAGAGCAATTTGGAACTATGCCCAAAGGGCTATAACATTGTATATCTACTTTGATCCAGCAGTGTCACTACTGGTTCTATATCTTAAAAGAGATCATGAAGAGGGGAAAAGACCACATATGCAAAAAACGTTTGTAGTTGCTCTTTCTATAGTGACAAAGAATTGGTAATTGAATGCCCATCAGTTGGGGAATGGCTGAATAAGTTATGATATATAAATGAAATGAAATAGTATTGCTATATAAGAAATGATGAGCAGACTGCTTTCAGATAAGCCAGGAAAGACTTGTATGAACTGCTACTGAGTGAAATGAGAAGAACCAAGAGAACATTATACATAGTAATAGCAAGATTATGTAATGATCAACTGTAATTAGCTTTCTCAGCAGTATAAGGATCCAAGACAATTCCAATAGATTTGGGAGAAAAAAATGCCATCCATATCCAGAGAGAGAATTATGGAGACTGAATGTTAATCAAAGCATACCATTTCCACCTTTTGTTATTGTTATTGCTGTTGCTTGTTTGTTTTTTTCTTTTTTGTGATTTTTCCCTTTTGGTCTAACTTTTCTTGTACAACATGACAAATATGGAAATATGTTTAAAAGGATTGCACTTGTTTAATATATATCAGATAGTTTGCTGTCTTGGGAAGGAGTAAGGAAGAAGAAGAGAAAGAAAAAAATTTTGGAATTCAGAATCTTACAAAAATGAATGTTGAAAACTATATTTACATGTAATTGGAAAAATAAAATGCTATTGAAAATGAAAACAAACAAAAAAAATTGCCAAGTAATTTTTAGAACAATAGTTAGTTGGAAGGGCTTTAGAGACCAACCTTGTCATTATATTGACAAGAAAAATAAGGTCTAGAAAGTTCAATTTATTTGCTCAAGGTCATATTTAGTAGAAGAGTCAGAGATAGAAGCCAGATTTTTGCTTCCTAGGCATTGTCTCTTCATAGTTCACATATATTGACTAACCATTTAATTTGTATTTATGCCTTTCCTTGGGAAGGGAGAAAGTAGATTTTAGTATTCATTTCTCCAATTTTTATGTCATCTTTCTTGAGATACTAAGATATTAATTGATTGACTGATGATTACTTCTGTCAAATATTGATACTGAACAAGTTGATTTATGCACATGTCATAGGCAATGGTTTAGAAGTATTTTCTGCATGGGGGTTAGATGACATGTGAAAACATTAAATTATTGTTACCATCATTTTCAGAAATTTAAAAAGTCTTATGCTTTTTTACTATCATTCTAATGATTTTATTACTAAAGAAAGCCCTAATTATTTCAAAATTTCCCTTGTCTTGGTCTGCATAAAGAGACCTGCCTAGAGGCAGAACTTGATGGAATTTACATTCATTTGTTCATTAACAAATATATATGAAGCACCTTCTACATGCAAGGAAGTATGCTATGGTAGATGCCCTGTAAAGAACAAAGAAAAATGTAATTCAGAATATCGTTCACTCTCATTAAACAATTTTGGAAAATGACGAATATAAACTTGTAAGCTCCATAAGGAAATGACTGTCTTATCTAAGCTTTGCATCTAACTCAGTAACTGTCATAGCCTTTGGTACACAGTACATAGTGGATAAATATTTGTTTAATTGAACAAAAGAGCTAGCCAAAGAACACACTAATTATATATGGAGGTTTCAGAAGTTTATCAATTGATATTTTTTCTTTGTTTTTCCTTCCTTTCCCTTCCCTTTCTTTTTCTTCTCCTTCTTCCTTCCTTCTTTTCTTCCTTCCTTCATTCTTCCTTTCCTCCTTCCCTTCCTTCTTTCTTTTTTTCTCTGAGGTTGGAATTGCAATGGTCTCATTGCTGTTCAGTATGGAAGCTTTGTGACCCATTTCATTTCTGATTTGATCCAACTTGCTCCTCCTTAATCAGTTTGTTAGTCCCCAAATTCTCAGGGTCTGCTGGGCTTAGTGCAGTTACCTGACTGGCTTTAGCCCAGTGCAGTTTAGAACTTCCAAGCTCAAACAATCCACCAGCCTCAGCCTCCCCCATAGCAGAGATTACAAATGTGAGTCACTACTCCCAGCTATCTCTTTGTATTAAAGTACTTCCAGACTTAGTGCTTACCACCTTCTATTGTGAAGGTGGTTAATAATCATTTTGCCTAATGGATTTGCTTATTTAATTATTGATTTATTGTGCTTTAGGGACATATCTTTTATCTTAAACCTTCCCCTCACCTAGATGCTTGTCCAGACAAATGCATTAGATTAAAATTGTTCTCTAAAAAGCTTCCAATCATTTCTGGGAGGATGTGGAATCATCAAAGCTGGGTCTCTACCTTTCCTTCCTTAATCTTTATGTTCACTAAAAATAAACAATGTTCAATACCACACTAGGTACAAATTGTTATTTACATCCATTTAAGCCAGTGGAAGTGCATAGAACAAATGTTAACAACCATTAAGATGGTTTAAAAATAAAAATGAGCTCATTGCTTTCCACTGTGGTTTTTGTCCATAAGCATCAGAAGTAACCACAGAGCTAGGGCAAATGGCACAAAATGTAGAAACGACTTCCCTTGGTGGTTTATATAGCAGTAGCAGCAGGATGGACCAAAATAATAGCCATACAGTCATTTTGACATCTAGTCTAGAAAAGAGTATATCAGTTTCTCTGCCCACCCATGTCTATCCCTTCCCCTGGTTTATAGTAATTTCTCTATAAGTGTGGAAGTCTCCTCTTGGTGGTTTTTCTGGGTTCGTGTTTTCCTACATCAGTTTATATTTTTCCCCCTTGTTTCTTATCTCTTACTCTTAATCAGGGATGATATTATATTGCTTCCTAGAACTTTGGATATTAAATAGATGAATGGGACTTAAGAGTGTTGATCAAAGCTATTATGGAGGGAGACTTCTGCTGGAGTGCCATGGGATCATGTCTTTGACCCTATTCTCTTATTGGTGACTTGGACAGAAGTAAACAAGACATACTTAGCAAATTGCAAAGGATGAAAAATTTGGAGTGATAAATAATGTATTGAATGTCAGAACTAGCAGGCTAGAATAATGGGCTGAAGTTAAGGTGAAATTCAATAGAGATAAGGGACAGCATGGTAATGGATACAGAGCTGGCTTTAGAATCAGAAAAGGTTGAAAATTTCTGCCCCAGTGGGTGGAACTAATGCCAGTGGTGAATGGTACTGAAAAATAGATTTCTGACTCCACATAATAAGAGCTGAATTTTATATAGTGTTTTAAGATTAGGAAACATTTTCAACATGCTATCTTATTTGATCACAAAGGGAAAAAACCTAACAAAACTCCTTACCAATTAGAATTGTCAAAAATGCAGTGGCTTGATTGAAGGGATAAGTAAGGCCAGATGATCTATTCTCAGGAATGTTGTAAATAAGATTCTTCATGATTGGGATAAGGGATGGACTAGATGGTTTCTTGAACTTTTTCCAATTTTAAGAATATGTGTCTTGATTATTGAATTTTGATTCATTAGTCAACATATCTCACTGCCATACTCTTATTGTCTCCAGTAATTATTGGTGAAGAAAGAACAGTAAATTGTGCTAATTGATTTCATTTCATAATATGACATTTCACATATGATATATTTAGAGGTAGACATTACTGAGATTGTGAAATTCTTAGTGGGAAGGGAAAAAAGAACAAATATTTATTAAGCATTTACTATGGATCATGTAGTAGACTTGACAATAATTATCTCTGCTGATCCTCTACAAATATATCCAAAATAAAAGTAATTAATATATTAACTTTTGAGGGAGTAGGTCTGACACTTTTTTCTCTCAAGTTTTTTCTCTTTTCTCTTTTTCTCTAATTCTTTCTTTCTCTTTCTCTTTTTCTCTAATTCTTTCTTTCTCTTTCTCTATTTTTTCTTTCTCTCTTTTTCTCTTTTACCTTCTTTATCTTTCTATGTTTCTTTTTCTGTTTCTTTCTTTTTCCTTTTTAGATTCTGTCACTACCAATAACTTGTTCTGAGGACCTCAAGAGGGAAGCCATAATGAGTCTTTTACATGTTATTACTGAATCTAATTATATGGAAAACTAGGGTGATCAAACCACTGTCCAGGGTGCTTTGTAGTAAGCTGCTTCTCCCTAGTGCTACATGAAACAATGATATTGTAAAAGAGTAAATTTACCTTCAAAGAGAAGAGCAGTGTAAAACTCTTCGAGAGTAATCTTTAGCTCCTCACAGGTTCAACCATCTGCCCAAATCTTTTTAACCACATGATTATCCTCATTTAAAACTCTTTCTCTTGGTCTTCCTTTGAGTCTTCTTTACTCTTGCTTGTCAATGAATTTCACCTCGAATTTAAGCAAAAATTTTGATTGTCCTATTGAATTTTGATAGTTCTACTGGCATTGGCATTCAACAATGCCTTCTAACAACTTTAAACTTAATCCAGACTTAGTTTCTTCATAAGTAAAATAAAGGGAGAAGTTCATTCTTCTGGCTTCCTGATAAGCTTCCATACAGCAACTGCCTGGTCTGTTCAATTAAACTGATCAAGCTTCAGAACTTTTATTTCAGCTGCTTCTGTGGTATCAATTATCCCACTCTACCTGGGGTCAGCTCCAACATGTTTTCTTTTTTCTCCTGACTAACTTACCACATATTGCTATGATGATTAGGTCTTTCAACTCAAAGTGTTTTTGGCTTTTACTGTAACTCACAAATCTTTTCTTTGTCTATTTACTTCTCATCAGATTTTCTACTGACTTTATTTCACATATTTACCTTAATCCTCAATCATTAATTCCCTAATCCAATTTACATATGAGTTTGCCTTCCATTTCTGGCACACTAGATTGAGACCTACTATGAACTTCAGGATCATCAACTTATTCTGCTTGTTAACATTTTTTCTTCTTGTCTCAACATTTTTCTTCATCCTTACTTCTCTTGTGTCTCATAAGAAAAGATGTCTTCTGTCCTTCCTAAGGCTAATTCTTCCATCTGAGGCAGTAAGAAATGAGATGTGGAATTCATTTTTCTCCTTTCTCCTCCAAAACTTTGTCTCATCAATTAATTGTCTCCCTTTTCTCATGCAATTCTCTTCCCCAATTGGTTTCTTCCTCTTTCCCTACAAATATACTCAGCTCTATCCTATCCCATGATACTTTTTTTTATTGTGATACACTTTCAGGTTACTGTTCTATCTTTTTTTTCACTTCACTGCCAATTTTTTATTAAAGAGTAATTATTCTATGTTTAATATCTACTTCTGTACCATACAATATCCTTCTGTATCTAGCTTCAGGATCTACTTCTCTACAGAAAATATTGTATCAAACCACACCAATGACTGCTTCTTCTCAATCTTTTTTTCTTTTAGATTATCTTCCATTTCCTATGTACTAAAAATGGGTATCCCCTAAACCTGTTCTGGATCCCCTTTTCTCTTCTCCACCTCCTTTTCCTTGCCATCTTCAGCAACAGCTCCCAATTCTCCCTCTTTCTTAATTTCTCATGGCCTTTTGAAGCTTTGTAATAATAACAATGATTAGCATTTATATTAGTACATAATATAGGCTGTACAAAGCACATTATATGTGGTATCTCTTTTGTTTGCTGTCTCCTTTTAGATTATAGTCCTTGAATACAGATACTAAAATTTTATAATCAATATTATAATAATATTCAGTATTTGTTACACGAATGGTGAATAAACCATAGTCATATAATCATAGTATTTTAGAGTTGAAACAATCCATAGAAAAATCTTCTTCCTTCATTTTACTGATGAGGAAACTAAGTCTGGAAATTCAGTGACTTGTTTAAAGTTTTGTTCAGTTGTTTCAGCCTTATCTGTTTGTGACTGAGATTTTCTTGGCAAAGTTACTGGAGTGATTTGCCATTTTCTTTTCTAGCTTATTTTACAGATGAAGAAACTGAGGCAAATGGGCTGAAGTAACTTGCCCAGGTCACACAGCTACTAAGTGTCTGAGGCCAGATTAGAACTCAGGAAGATCAGTTCACACCTGGTAGTCTATCCACTATAGCTGCTATGTGTAAGGCCACAGAGTGGGTGAATGGTTTAGAATTTAGGTAATACAGTAATAAATACTTATTAGAGAGGATGTTTTTGCCTTTCTTATTTCCAGCATTTAGCATAGAGCCTGTCATATAGTAAGTGATTAAGAAATGTTTGTTCATTGATCTAAGATCTAACATTGACTTTCCTCTTACTGAATGTGAATATTATAGTGAATCTCTAATTCATCTGTAGCACAATTTAGCTCTTGGAACCTTGAGTAAAACAATTGGCATCAATACCATAGAATTTAAGGGGTAGGCTGAGACACAGAGAATATCTACAGAATTCATTATACCAGCAAATTTTAAACTACTTAATGAGGGCATTGAGCATGTGAAGCAAAACTTAGATACAACAGCTGGTAAAATGTGAGTGGCTCATATATTATCAGCACTAAAAAGTGAATAGGACATTTTAGCAACAGTTTTCTTTTCCCAGAGGCTAGTAATTAATTAGCTTTGACCTATTCTTTTAAACAACATATTTCAGAAATTCTTCTCAGTCTATATTTACTCTATAATTTATTACTTTCTCAAATAAGCCTCCCAGCGGAAATGCAGGCAAAAAAGAGCATATGTGTATGTAGAAAATGGCCAAATGGAATGTTAATCTCTTGCTACTGAATTTTTCCAGCTCAGCTTGTTTTTGGACAGGCTGAACTTCATTGCTGCTCTGTCTTTCATAAGTTGTGTATGTATCTCTAACTCTGTTCTAGCTTTTTGCTCAAAGATTACAATGGACCCAAGTCATTCTTTGGGCTGAGAGGGGAATGCTTATCCCTCTGAATCATAAATCCTTACATCCCATATTACAGGATAGATTAATCATAAAAGCTGCCTTCAATCATTTGAGTCATTGTCAAATAGAAGAGGCATCAGACTTGCTCCACTTGGCTTTCAAGTCAGAATTGTAGGGAGATACTAGTAAGAAGATAGATTTTTTACATAACATAAGGAAGATTTTCTAAATATCTAAAAATGGGGTGGACAGCCTTGAGAAAGAGCTCCATGTCACTGGAAGTCATCAAGTAAAAGTCAAATTACTAGTGTTCAAGGATGTAGAGGAGATGCTTCAGATAGTGATTACAGCATTTGATTTTAAGAATTTCTAATTCTGTGACTAACCAAAGTGTTTAATGGCTCTCCATGTTGACCATTCAGTATGAGTGAATTCCTGATGCCATTAAGTTTTGCATACCAATGAATTACAATGTCCAGCACTTAAAAACATGTATATCTGGATCATTGAAACAAGATTTTCACACTTGCATTCAAGTTCATCATATGAATCTTACGTGCAGCAACTTTCTTAAAAGCTCAATCTTAGATGTGCTTTTTAAAAAATACTGTAATAGTATTTTATTTTCCCCAAAACATGAAAGGATGGTTTTCAACATTCACCTTTGCAAAACCTTTCGAAAATTTTCTCCCTTTCCTCCCCCCTCCCCCCTCTCCAAGACAGTAAACAATCTAATATAAGCTAACCATGTATATATATTTTCATATTTGTTATGCAGCACAAAAGTAATCAGATCAAAAGAAAAAAAACACAAGAAAGAAAAAACAAACATGATGAAAATATTACAACAAAGATGAAAATATTATCCTTTGATGCTCATTCAGTCTCCATAATTTTCTCTCTAGATGTGAATAGCAGTTTCCATCACTATTGAAAGTCTACTGGAATTGCCTTGAATCACTTCAATGTTGAAAAGAGCCAAGGCCATCATCACATAATCTTGTAACTGTTATTGTGTACAATGTTCTCTTGGTTCTGCTCACTTCACTTAGTATCAGTTTCATGTAAGTCTTTTCAGGCTTTTCTGAAATCAGCCTGCTCATCATTTCTTAGAGAATAATAATATTTCATTGCATTCATATACCATAATTTATTCAAGCATTCTCCAACTGATGGGCATCCATTCAATTTCAAGTTCCTTGCACTATAAAAAGGATTACAAACATTTTTGCATATGTGAATCTTTTCTTCTCTTTTATGATTAGATGTGCTTTTAAAATTAATATTTCAGTCAATGTAGAGAAGGGAAGGAAGTACAGTTACTTAGCTTCTTAAACTGGGGTTTGTGACTCCATATGTAGTCTCATAACTGAATGTGGGGGTCACAAAATTATGATTTATTATCAACAAATGTTTGATTTATATGCCTACTTTACATAACTATATACCCAGGTCATATAAAAATTTCTTGGGTGAAAAGGGATGGCAAATGAAAAAGGTTTAAGAAACTCTAGTTTAGAACAAGAGATTTGGAGTCAGAAAACATGGATTACCTGCATAATTTTGGACAACTCACCTTAACTGTTCCAGCCTCATTTGCTTTATTTCTAAAATGTAAAGGTTACTAAAATTGATATAAAATTAGTAATAGATAATATCACTTCTGACTTTACAATGCTTGTTTAGGTGCCAGAATGAAGCATAAATGAGGTGAAGAGGATGATAAATAATGTAGAAAAGGAGTAGAGTGGGGGCACCAAGAACTGACTATACTTAAGTGGGAAAAGGACAATTGGTTATGTTTTTAAAACAGAAAAGAGATCCAAAAATGCAATCAATCCACCACCATGTATTTATTAGGCATTTACTATATGTCAGACATTGAGAATATAGACAGAAGTGAAGCCATACTTGCCCTCAAGGAGCTTATAAAAAAACAAATTCAATTCCTCTTTCACATGAAAGCTTTTCAGAAACATGAAGAAAATGATCATGGCCCCTGGAAGTCCTTTCTTCTATTTTATTATGTATAAAGAAAGATGGTAAGATTATGCAAAGAGAATGAGGAGGAAACATGGTTAAAGGCCATTATGGAAGATAACCACATGTTGAAAATACAGGTATATCAAAAAGAAAAAAAAATGAGAAAGAAAAAAAATACAGGTATAGACCAAAGAGATAAGATATAAAGAGAACATTTTGAGACTGACAGAAATAAAATATTGACTCAACCCAAAAGCTAAGAAGACAGATTTGACCCATGAGGTAATATTTCTAATGAGGAAAAATATTATAATTCATAGACACTAGTGGAATATGTTCTGGCTACTCTATTAAAGATTAGCCAGTGGTGAGAGATGGGAAGGATTGATAGAGACATTGGAAGCAGAAAGGCTAAACTGGAAGCTATTGGTTGTATATCAGTGTAGAAATGAAATAATTAAGACAGTGTTTGAAATGTGGCAGATACCTAATATTTTGTGATTGATTGATTGAACATTAGCACCTAAGACAAAGTAATACTATTGTTATAAATAGGTAACTATCTAGGGCAGCTAGATAGTCCATGGGCCCAAAGTCAGGAAGACTCATCTCTGTCCTCCGATGCCTACTAGTTGTGTGACCCTGGGCAAATCATTTAACCCTGTTTGCCTCAGTTTCCCTATCTATAAAATGAGTTGGACTAAGAAATGGCAAAGTAGTCCAATATCCTTGCCAAGAAAACCCCAAATGGGGTAATGAAGAGACAGACATAGTTGAAAAATACCTGAACAGCAACAACAATAGAGACAGAGATCCAAGAAATAATGAGAAAGAAACTGTGAGACATAGCATTAAATTATATGTGATTACTAGAGGAGAGAAGTAGAAAGTAATCTCAAAGAAATGACTTTGGGAGAATAATGGTGCCATCAATACTAAATGGGAAGTTGGGAATGAGTCAGTAAGGGTTTGTTGAAAAAGACAATGAACTTTGATTTAGAGATATGATAAAACTTCATTCTTTTAGAAACTACTAATTGAGAATTTGTGATTGTTAGGACAGTGATTGACCTAACGTTTAATTATGTTCTATGGAAAATTGGGGGCATTTTAAGCCAGCAAATCAGAAGTACACTATTTCTGTAAGAATATTTAAAGCATTTAAAAGATTGTTTTCAAGCACTTTGGGAATACAAAATTTTCTATATTCACAAATATACAAATATCTAAATACAAAGGATTCATAGTTATTTATTTATCTCTTCTTCTCTACCCCCAACTCCTTTTATCCTGGTCATAGTTACTGCATATATTTGGTTAATAAATTCTACTTCTTTTAAAATATTTTATAGTTCAGACTTTTCGTTCATTCATTCAGATTAGTCTTACCCTAATTCATTTTAACCAGTGAGATTCGATTCTTTGTTCATTTTCTTATGTTCTTCTATTTTGAGAGTTTAGGCATGTTGCTTTTCCTTTTTGAAACTAAATTATCTTTCCCACTTCCATCAGCTCAAAATTCAAACAGGGCCAGAAAAAAAGGGGAAGAAGGAGAAACAAACATCACTTAATTTTGTTTCTTATTAGTCACTCTGACAAAATGCTTGTTGGGAAAATCAGTTTAAATTCCTAATTAAAAAATGGTTTGGGAGTTATTTTCTAATTTTATTGATCTTTTTTTCACACTCTACCCTCAATTATTCACATAAATTGTAGTGTCAGAGGCTCTTTCTTCCTATGCTAGCTGAAGAGATTTTTCCCTTCACCTCCATTATTTCCCTCTAAAAATTAAACAGATACATATAGCTGTTAAATGCTACCTGTTCTAAGCCTCTTAGAAATTCTAAACAACTCTCAACATCAAGGGAAAACAAATGTAATACAAAAAGAATTAATATCTTTGACTTTTGAAACTTAGCCAAAAAGTTGATTTGTAGAGTTGCCTTAAATCATTTTCTGGGAGGCTAACCAAGAAAAGAATTAAAAATAAAAATAGAACTTTTATCATGGCAATAATCAATCTAAAGATACAAAACCACAGATAAGCAAATTCCCTACAGGACAGCCTTAGAATTTTTATTTTGGTATCTTTTAGACAAACCACATTTTGGAATGTTTTTAAAATAGTTTGATAATATAAAGCAGCGAACAGAGTATTATCAAAATCAGTAAGGCTGAGTATACATTAATATAATAGGCATTAAACTAGGAATTCAAGATTAGATAGCACTGGGCTAAATATTATTTGAGTACCCTTGCATTATAGGAGGCCCATATAAGATCCAATTCTGAGGGACATCTATTTATTTTGCATTCATTAAATATAAAGTAGCCTATTCAAATGTATTTAACTTGAGAACTTATAGCTAAAATTTATGTGAGTAAGTAGAAACAAAGGAGAAAAGGTACTTTTAGACAAAATTATAATGTACATTTTGATGTTATGGTATAATGTGGATCACTAGCATACATTAAGTTCTATGTGTCAGGCATGGTGCTAATGCCTAGGGATTAAAAAAAAAAGCCCAAAACAGGAATTTTGACTTCAAGGAGCTCATATTCTAATAGAATGATATAACATGTAAATAAACAGGTGTGCATGTACATATATATGTACACATATGTACATGCAGGTAGTTAAATGATAGAGTTGGATTGACAGGAGGACTTTTTGTCATTCAGTTGTTTTAGTCTGACTCTTCATGACCCCATTTGGGGTTTTCCTAGCAAAGAAACTAGAGTGTTTTACCATTTCCTTCTTCAGCTCATTTTACAAATGAGGAAACTGACACAAACAGTTTTCAGTGACCTGCCCAGGGTCATACAGTGACTGAGGTTAGATTTGAACTCAGGAAGATGAACCCTTCCTGACTCCAGTACCAGTACTGTCCCACCTAGCTGTCCCCAGATGAAGAATGAATGGAAGCTGTTATGGGAGGGGAAAAGCACTGGTAAGGTGAGGAGACTGGGAAAGACTTCCTGTGGAAGGCAAGATTTTATCTGAGTGATCAGGTAAATGGGAAACTAAAATGTGTAGGTGAGAGAGTGGGCAAAGCATCCCACAACTGAGGGACAGTAAATGTAAAAGCACAGGGGTAAAATGTTGTGTGGAGGGAACAAAAACTCCAATCAGTGGAACTGAGCCTGCAGTTTGTGGAGGGAAGCTATGTGTAAGAAAACTGGAAGGGTGGGAAGGTGTCAAGTTGTGAGGAGCTTTAAGACAAAGAGAGGACTTTATATTTGATTCTGGAGGTAATAAGGAGCCACTGGAGGGGTGTGTTATCAGAGCTACACTTTAGAAAAAAATCACTTTGGCAGCTAAGTGAAAGATGGATTGGAGTGAAGAAAGAGTTGAAGATGGGAGATAATTTAGAAGACTATTGTAATAGTTCTGACAAGAGGTGATAAGGGTCTGAACTAGGCTTGTGACAGTGCACAAAAAAAGGGACATATACAAGACATGTTACAAAGGCAGAGATGGTAAGAGTTGGCAATGGATTAAGTGAGAATGAGGACTTGAGGTTAATGCTGAGTTTGTGATCCTGGTTGGCTGGGAGGATGGTAGTTCGCTAGGGAATAGTAGGGAAGTTTGGAAGAGAGGAAGGCTTGGAGGAAGATAATGACTTCAGTTTTGAACACATTGAGTGTGAGACACCTACAAGACATCCAATTGGAGATGTCTGAAAGATATTTGATTATAGAAGAAAATAGCTTAGGACAGAAATGAGGGGGATAGATAGATAGATAGATAGATAGATAGATAGATAGATAGATAGATCTGAGAAATCATCTGCATAGATGGTAATTGAACCTATGGTAGTTAATGATATTTCTAAGTAAAACAGTAAGGAGGGAGAAGAGAAGAAAGAACAAAATCTTGGGCTATTTCTCTCTCCATTCCCATAGTTAATGGGGATAGCATGTTTGAAATTATAGCAAAGAATACTGGGAAGAAGTGCTCAAATAAATAAGATTAGAATCAGGAGAGAACAACGTCACAAAATCCTAGAGAGGGAAAAATATCTAGGAGGAGCTGGTGATCAAAAGTATCTTTCATTTAATTAAAGCTTTTTATTTGCAAAACATATGTATGGGTAATTCTTCAACACTGACCCTTACAAAGCTTTCCGATACAAATTTTCCCCCCTACTCCCCACCCCTTCCCTAGATGGCAGGAAGTCTACTACATGTTAATTATATTAAAATACTTGACAAATCGAATATGTGTATACATATTTCCACACTTATTGATATGCAAGAAAAATCGTTATCTACAAGAAAAAAAATCTGAGAAAGGAAACACAATGCAAACAAATATCAATAGAGAGCATGAAAATGTTATGTTGTCCACATTTCATATCCATATCCCTCTCTCTGGGTGTATATGGCTTTCTTCACTGAACAACTGGAACTGGTTTGAAATATTTCATTGTTGAAGAAAGCCATGTCCATCAGAATTGATCATCATATAGTATTGTTGTTGCCATGTATAATGATCTCCTTGTTCTGCTCATTTCGCTCAGCGTGACCAAAAGTATCAAAGACTCCATGAGGTCAAGTAGAATGAGAGTTAAGAAAAGGCATTATATTTGGAAACTGGGAGTTCATTTGGTTGCTTTGTAGTTTCAGTTGTATGGTGAAGTCAGAAGCCAGGTTGTAAAGGGTTTAGAAGTGAATGACAGAAGAGTAAGTGGATGCACTGAGTAATGGTGGCTTTCTTAAGGAGACTGGCTTTAAAGGGATTGAAATACGTAGGATGATAACTAGCAGGGAGGTAGGTTTAAATGAGGATATTTTTAAAATATATTTTATTTTCCCCCAACTACATTAAAACAAAATTTTACATATTTTTTAAAGTTTTGAATTTCAAATTCTGTTCCTACCTCCTTCCCCCTACCCTAAACTGGCACGCAATCTGATATGGGTTATATGTGTGCAATCATGTAAATCATTTCCATATTAGTAATTTTGTACAAGAAAACTTGAACAGAAAAATTAAAGAGAAAGAGAAGAGAGAGACACACACACAGAATGTTTCAGTATATAATCAGACAACATTAGTTCTTTCTCTGGAGGCAGATAGCATGATTCATCATAAGTCCTTTGGGATTGTCATGGATGCTTGTATTGCTAAGAATAGCAAAGTCATTTACAGTTCTTCATCATAATTGCTGCTACTGTGTACAATGTTCTGATTCTGCTTATTTCACTTTTTGTTGATTTAAGTTTTTCCAGGTTTTTCTGAAATCATCCTGCTTGTCTTTTCTTACAGCACATAATATTCCATCACAATCATGTACCACAATTTGTTTAACCATTCCCCAACTGGTGGGCATCCCCTCAATTTCCAGTTCTTAGCCACCACAAAAAGAACTGCTATAAATATTTTTATACCAATATCTACTTTCCCCTTTTTATGGATCTCTTTAGGATAAAGATTCAAATGAGAATTTTTAAAGAATAGAAGAGGCATGGACACATTTATAGACAAGAAGGAAGTAGCTAATGGAGAAACATTGAAGATAAAAGAGAAAGTGGCAATATTAGTGGCAACAATGTTCTGGAGAAGGAAGCAGAGGATGGGATCAGGGGTAGATTTATAGAGTTTAGCTTTGGGAAGAAAAGGACCACCTCTTTTTTATAAAAGGAAAAAAGAAGAAATATTTGTAATGTATGATGAGGAGTAGGAAAGAAGAGGTTTATAGTGAATTATTTTAATTATCAGTGAAATTTTTTTTTTAATTTTTATTTTATTTGCATAACATATGTGTGGGTAATTCTTCAACAATAACCCTTACATAGCTTTCCGTTACAAATTTTTCCCCCCAACTCCCCACCCCTCCCCTAGATGGCAGGATATCCACTACATGTTAATTATGTTAAAATATTGGCAAATCGAATATATGTATACATATTTCCAAACGTATCATTGGTGTGCAAGAAAAATCTTATCTACACAAACGATATATCAGATAAAGGAAACACAATGTAAGCAAACATCAATCAAGGAGTATGAGAATGTTATGTTGTGGTCCACATTTCACATCCCTCTCTCTGGGTGTATATGGCTTTCTTCAGTGAACAATTGGAGGTGGTTTGAAACATTTCATTGTTGAAGAGAGCCATGTCCATCAGAATTGATCGTCATATAGTACTGTTGTTGCCGTGTATAATGATCTCCTGGTTCTGCTCATTTCACTCAGCATCAGTTCATGTAAGTCTCTCCAGGCCTCTCTGAAATCATCTTGCTGGTCATTTCTTACAGAACAATAATATTCCATAACATTCATATACCATAATTTATTCAGCCATTCTCCAATTGAAGGGCATCTATTCAATTTCCAGTTTCTAGCCACTACAAAAAGGGCTGCCACAAACATTCTTGCACATGTGGGGCCTTTTCCTTCCTTTATGATTTCTTTGGGATATAAGCCCAATAGAAATGCTGCTGGGTCAAAGGGTATGCACAGTTTGATTATCAGTGAAATTTGAGGAGAGATCCTCAGTAGGTAAGGAGTGCCATGGGAGGCTTAAAGAGAGACAAAAAGTTTTGGAACTACTTAAAGCAGGATAGCAAACTAATTGAGGAGGGGTGTAAAATGATTGTTTTGCTGTAAAGTTCCATTTGGAATTAAATCACATCAATTTTAGTATATCCAGTTTGTAGTTTTATGATATTCTCCAGTCCCAACATAAATAAGAATCAAGGAGGCAGAGTGAAATTAATCCAGGGCTGATGTTTAGCTAGACATGATCAGTGATATAATAGGCAATCAAGGATTTGAGAATAGGGGAGGTGTAGAGTTGGTTTATCAAGGAATTAAGATAAAGAAGGCAAGAGAAGAACTGATGCAGTTCTGGAACAGAACAGAAGGATGGAAGGAATGGAGGTTATTTTGAGTATAAAAAATAGGGTTTGGGGTCAAAAAGAATAGAGAAAGATAAAATAATAAAATATTTTGGAAGGAATTTTAAAGATTGTGAATATGGAAGTGGAACACTTGTGAGAGATAGCAAAATCAGGGGTATCACCAACTCATAAGTGAGGATTAGAAGGGTCAGTTTTTGGAATTGAATAATTAGGCTTAACAAACACTTAAATAATTTTCTGCTGTCCTTACTAAGGGGATAAAAGTTTTCCCCTTCAGACACTTATGTCCCTTCCCTTGCATTTTTTTTAATTCCCTATACTATGACCTCTCCTATATAAGTCCCAATCAGCTTTTTAGAGTGAATAACTATTTTTTTTAATCATAACAGGATGTTAGAGTATATACTATAAGCAAATTAGGTAAGTCATAGATACTTTCTGGGTCTCAGGTTGAAAGTTTTCTTTTCAAAGTCACTTGAAACCTGGCTTAGTTGTATTTCCTATATTCTTTCCATGTTTCTCCTGAACTGAGTTATTTTTTCTTGACACATAATCTCAAGATTCTTCCCTACTCTACCATCCATTCTCTTGTTTTAAATCTTTCTCTTTTCTGTGTAAATTCTATAAACTCCAGTTTCCTACAATTCCCACTTTTCATCATAATTCTGCCCTTCTTGCTACTCATGCTACCAATTAAGTCACATTCCCAGACATTCATTTCTGGGGCTATTGTTTCTTCTCAGTATCAATAATTACAGAAAAATTACCCTTTCTAAAAAAACAAATCACATTTCAATGATTCCAGCTTTAGATGTAGACCTGGAAGAGATCTCAGTGATTATCTAGTATAATCCCATCATTTTATTGATTACAGTTTATCTTTACTTCCTGAAGGATTTTTTGTTTGTTTCATCTTGTTTTGCAACAGATACTTATGATGGATTAGCCAGTCATTCAGTTTTAGTAGTTCAAAGGTAGAAAAAGAAAAAAGAATGTCTTCTGAAAGAAACCACCCAAAGATTTGTACAGAAGTAGGGGAAAAGATGTTTCTCTCGGTATGAAAGCAGAATAGTTCTCCGTGTGACTTCAGTGTTTCCTCAAATTGGGGAGAAAGGGATATCTGATGTCATAGAGAAGTCTTGAGGAGCAGAAGTTTAGCTACCTTTGTGACTTACCTTGAAAGAGAATGTGAGATCACTAAATTAGGAAGAAGTGGAGCTAGCAGCCACTAAAAGTCCTGCACCTATTCGGCACACATCCCATAAGTTGTCCTGCATTATGCTAAACTTTGTGATGGGTTGGGTTGTAGAGAGATGTAAATGGAATCAGATTCCCTTGTTTTCCCCCTCTTGGGATCAAAATCAGCAGTTTCCTCCAATCATCAAGATTCATGACCCAATTGAATGTCACTTTTCTGTTTGCAATTTCCCAGAACATTTCCTTCAGATGTCCCAGCTGCTGATGTGATGCTGCAAGCACAGAACTGGGAACATCGTCCTTTTGGACTATTAGGTAGTAATATTATATAATATTAATAATATAATAACATTATTATTATTAATAATATTATAAGGTAATAATGGTAGAAATATTATATATTTCTTAGCCCTCTATCCCTGGAAATAAAAGGAAGATCTTTCACAGCTTGAGACTAAGGCAACTGGATATGATCAAACAATCAAGAAAATAGCTCTTAATTTGGTTTGGTTCCAAAACTCTTCTGTGTCAGGGGTGTATGACAATATTCCAGATTATTTTATTGGTAGGAAATAAAATGGCACAGTTGAGTTGTCTGTGGGTGAAAGTCTCCAAACTTTTAACCTTTATTTTCACATTTTTGTTTTATACATCTGTCTCTGCTGCTGAGGGGAATTTTCCAGACAGATATATCCTGATTGATAGCAGATCCATTTACAACCCATTTTATCTTTAGTGCCTGTCCAGTCTCACTAAATAAGAAATAAAACACAGAAGAAAGAGAAATGTTTCAGGCCATAGATTTGCTTCATGTGAAATTAGTCTTAACAATGATCTACTTCTTGGATAGTTTGTGAATTCCCATTCTTTTACTCTCTAAAATGAATACAAATAAAAACCTTTGTTATTTGTACTTTGTTATTACTGTTATTACTGTAGGACAGACTTGGAAGGACTCATTTTAGAAAAAAAAAACAAAGTCCCTTTGAGATGATATTTATTAAAGTTCTACTGAGATGATATTGGAGCTCTGATAACAATGATAATTATGGATTAGAAAATTATTTCATTTTTCTTTACATTTGTTGTTTTTGTTCTCTAAGTTTTCCACAGACTTATTTTAGTGTCCCTTTGGAGTCCCTTCCTTCTATTTTGGAAATTCCTGATTTCATTATAATGGTAAATATATCATTGTTTTATTACATGTTCTTTTTAATGACATAGGAAAGGAGATTAGTCCTACACCAATGAACAGGATGCTGACAAGATGAAGAATTGCTCTAGAAAACTGCTGGAGGAAGAATTCAAGGACATGGCTGTTTCAGCAAGGAAGTCTTTCTTTAGGAGAAGAGAGCCTAATTCTTAGCAATAGATACGTAGACAGATAAGAAAAAGAAATGGCATGAGGGCTAATGTGTAAAGAAAAGAAAAAGAATATAATTATCTATCTCCTGGGAGATTTCACAGAATGAAGGGCAAGAGGATCCAAAGGGTATGAAAATAAATAAAGGATCAAAGGCCACCCATGAGAGCATTATTAAAGTTAAGATGGGACAAACTCTTTAGCATGAAGCTGAAAAAATAAACACAAATTATAAAGAGAGGACAAGAACAATTTTATTCATAGGATCATATTAGACAGGGACCTGGAAAGCACTTCTGAAGTCTTTATTCTACTCCAGGGGTTCTAAATCTGGAATTTCTAAACTTGTAAATAAAGAAATAAATATACACACATATGCACATATGTATATTCATATACATATATGTCTCTATATAAAATTGGTTTCTTTCATAATTCAGTATTTTATTTTATGTACTTAAAAACATTATTCTGAGAGGAATCTATAGGCATCATCAGACACCCAAAAGGTTCCGTTATTTATATATATATATATATATATATATATATATATATATATATATATAAAGGTTCAAAGGCCACCTGTGAGAGCATTATTAAAGTTAAGATGGGACAAAATCTATAGCATGAAGCTGAAAAAAATAAACACAAATTATAAAGAGAAGACATGAACAATTTTATTCATAGGATCATATTAGACAGGGATCTGAAAAGCCCTGGCTAAGAGCACCCTGTTTGTTACCCTAAGTGGAGGCATAAAAAAGTACATACATTTTGTGACCACTACGTTTATCAATTAATACCATCCTTGTTCATCAAACTTTTTAAGGTCAAGATATATCTCAAGGCAGATTTCCTATTAATTTGCTGGAAATGTTCTCCATTTCCTTGATTTAAAGATAAAATCAAATATGAGCCATTAATGAGAATCGATTTTGCGGCATCTATGTGCCCTCCCCTCCTCTTAGTACAGTAACATAAAAAAGCTCTCCATTCATAGAAAAACTTGTTGAAACTTCCCTTTTCATTCAGATAGAATATGGTGAAAAGAAAAAGGCAGAGTTATCACAAAACGATGATGTGGGGGCATGAAAAGTATATTGATTAGCTGAGAAGAGGATGTTATTGTTAAGTAATTTAACCTGTCTATAGTGATGGATTTTATGGAGATAGTAGATTTTATTGTATGTATATGGATACCTTAGGTCTCTTTTAGTACCAGCTGGTGATGGCCTCTTTGATTTACGGCCTCCAATATTCTGGTCCTCTTCCTGGGTCCCAAGGAAAATGCTCTAATTGGCCATATTCCATTTTTAAGACCATCACAAAGCTGCCATGAGGATAACCTATCAAATTTTTTTTGCTTAACATCTAAGGGAATTCAGAAGTGGTCTTGGAAGCTGTCACCAATCAGGAAAACAGGGCTTCATAGCAGAAGTTTCTCCAGGGAAAGAAAAAAAAAACCCAAACAAATAAAACAAAAATACCCAGTAATCAATAGTAAAGGCCCTTAGGGAAATAGGATAAGTATATACATAATAATTTTAAAAAATAGAGAGTATTAATAATTGATCAGGTGGGGATAGGCAGGAAAATAGGTTTTTTCCCTTTTCTTTTGAGCTGAACTTTAACTGAAGTTAGGAATTTTTATTTTTTATTATTATTTTTCCCCTTGAGGCAATTAGGGTTAAGTGACTTGCCCAGGGTCACTCAGCTAGGAAAGTATTAAGTATCTGAGGCCAGATTTGAACTCAAGTCCTCCTGACTTCAGGGCTGGTGCTCTATCCACTGCACCATATAGCTACCCCTGAAGTTAGGAATTTTATGAAGTTGAAGTGTAGAGGGAGTTCATTCTGGCGTATAGAGATGGCACACATGGGCTTGCACACAAACACAGGGGACAGCCTTCAATGGTGTGAAGAAAACATGGAATTCTGAGCTGAAAAAATAGGCCAGGTTGACCAGAATATATCATGTGTGAAGTGGAGGAGAGAACAAATCTTTTCTCTCTTCCTTCCAACCTTTCCAATGGAAACAATGGTATACTTGTATTAGGAACTAGAACTGGCCAATGAAAGTTCAGTCCTTATGAGCACATGAAACATACTCTACTTGACTTAGACCTCATATGAATGCCAGAGAATGCTCATTGGTCTGCTTCTTGTTTCTGGTCTGCTGACTGTGTGAAGGTGAGCCTTTCAGTTGTTAAACCAGAATTGAGAAGAGCTTACAAAAAGTTACTTAAGGTGTGAATCAGTCTTTCTCTTTCCTGGATGTGTGAATAAGCTTATAAGTCTCCAGAGAGAAGCCTTGGACCTTTACGTTTCCACCTGGACAGTTTTTCCAGTCAATTTTTCCAGTATGTTTCCTTTAATCAAACCAATTTCTTTTGAGTTTTTTTTGCATAATTTTAATATGTTAGTATTGATACCTTCTGTGTTATTAATTCCTCTATGGGTATTGATATTCTGGCTAATATGAAATGTATGGATTTTTGCTTCATTAAAATCTGTTGATGAATGTTTCCATTTGTACTCTACTTTTTTGTATTTTATTTTTAAAATAAAATTTGCTTCCCTTATTTTGAGGATAAACTTTGCTTGCCTAGAAACCCCAAATACTCAAAACAAAATTATCAAATTCCTTTTTTGGGGGAGCTTCAGACTTGTTACTCAGAGGTGAACTGTTCTTGTTTTTTTTTTTTGTTTGTTTGTTTGTTTTATACATCTGAACAATCCTACTTCTATTATTGGATAAGCTTGGGATTTCAGTAGGATTTCCTTTGCAGTGACAGAGATCCATCGGTGCACATTTCAGGTATCCTGGATCTCCAGTGGAATTCCCAATAGCATAAGGAATCCTGGGGGAAAATGCTACAAAGAAATTTTGTAAAAATGGCTACAAAGAAATTTTTTCATTTAGCATTGCCCTGTACACTGAGGGTATCATAAAAGGAATTTTTCCCAGGACAATTTGCTCATCTGAAGATTTTTAACCCCTGAACGGAGAGTCCCATTTATTCTCAGACCACTGTAGGGATAAAGTTTTTCTTTCCAGATGGCAAGCTTGATTGGTCTTTGCTATTCAAAACTAGTAGTGATTAAATCTGACCTGTGAATGTGTATTTCAAATAGGGAGAGGGATGGGGCAGCCAGGTGGCAGTGGATAGAGCACCAGCCCTGAAGTCAGGAAGACCTGAGTTCAAATCTGGCCTCAGACACTTAACATTCCCTAGCTGTGTGACCCTGGGCAAGTCACTTAACCCCAACTGTCTCAGCAAAAAAAAAAAAAAAAAAAAAAAAAGGAGGGAGAGAAAATGGGCAATGTTACGTGTGCGAGGAGGTAAGAGATATGAGGTTTCCTTTCCCTTCCTGGAACCTAGAGCTGGTTCACAAGTACTTCAGGTTCATGTGATGGAAGACCTCTAAATATTTTCCAAAACAGGATGTCTTCAGGATAAGTAAAAGGACTTGAACTGGGGAACAATGTTTGGCAAAGGAAAGAAACTAGGGTTGTTTGATCAAGGATAAAAAATTGGGGCACTTGAGAGAAATTTTGTAGTCTTCCGAAAGCTACCTGAATGCACATATTCAATTCCTATGCATGTATTCAGGCTACTGCATGTGACAATAAACTTCTCTTTAATTTGAAATAGTTTCTATCTCCTGATTTTTCTCAACCTAACAAAGATGGCAAGAAGGAGGGGATTCCTCCATGGACTTGAGGCAGAGCTGAATTATGTGATAGCTTTTCTAAGCAGGTAAAAAGGACCTGAAATTTCTATTTAATAAATCTCCCCATAGTTGTTCACACTCTGCCAGCCCTGGAAGGGGACTCTAAATAAACTAAATTCTGAATAAGAGGCATTGGGTTGGTAGTCATCTATAGTCATTACATGAAGAAAGTCAAAATTACCTTCAGGGACCCCTCTAAGGGATATAAATAATAAATATGGCTATCCCAGTATGTATGTTTACAACAGGTTTCTCAGAGGAATATATATACTTAGGAACCTCCCACTCCTTGACAGTGCTCCCCTGGAGGATGATTTGTTTGAATAAACTAACCTACCTGAAGAGATTTTTGGAATCAAGCCATTGGAAGCAAAAGATTATTGGTACCTCTAAGATCATTCAAGGGCATAAAAGGAAAAGGAGAAGAAATTTTGTAAAGACTTGGATAGAGAAATAAAAATAGATAGTGCTAAATGGAAAATATGAGGAAATTAGAAGAAAAGGTAAAACTATTAAAGGAAAATAATATGTCATTCCTTGTTCCCTCACCTTCTTGGAAGAGTGCTTCCTTATACCCTGCATTACCACTTCTTATTCCTTCCCAAGAAGAAAGAGACTTCCTGACAGTTTCCTGGGAGTGGTGATAGGAAGATAACTGGAGACTGATAGATATTCTGAAGGAAAGGAGTTACAGTATTTGGGGAATACATTATTGGTCAGCCAACTCCAACTTAGACCTCTACTAATTTTTGTCCCCTAATATGGCATGTAAAATTCTCAAGGAGTAGGGACTAGGAAGAAAAAAGAATGTTTGAGATGGGTTAGCACTTATGCAGACTCTTGGACTTGTAAAGGTCTCATCAAATAATAGAGGTAGAGCAATTTGGTAAACTAGGGACAAAAGTTTCATATGTATTTTCCTTCTTTTCTCCTCTTATCTTGACTGGGACATGCCTTACATGTACAATATGTACATGTACCAATTTTTTTATTAGAGCTTTTTATTTTTCAAAACATATGCATGGACAGTTCTTCAACATTAGCCCTTGCAAAACCCTGTGTTCCAATTTTCCCCCTCTTCCCCCCACGCCTTCCCCTAGATGGCAAGTAGTCCAATATAGTACTTGTACCTTTTACAGAAATTGAGACATGAAAAAGACCTTAGCTTAAAAAGGCTAAAGTCTCAGGCAGTTAGGTGGTGCAGTGGATAGAGCACTAACCCTAAAGTCAGGAGGATCAGAGTTCAAATTTGGTCTCAGACACTTAACACTTCCTAGCTGTGTGACCCTGGGCAAGTCACTTAACCCCAATTGCCTCAGGGAAAAAAAGTTTAAAGGAAAACCCTTCATGTTTCTGGTCAAAAACAAACAATTGCTATTTATATTCACTCTGAGATAATCACACGGAAATCACAAATGAGCAAAGAACACATGGGAGACTAATGATCTTATTATCGTCTCCTTTCCAGTCTGTCCAAAGCAGACTCTGATCTCTCTTTCCCTATGGTATTATTATTATTATTATTATTATTATTATTATTATTATTATTTTTAGATTTTATTTATTTATTTTTTTTAATTTTTTTTTATTTTATTTGCATAACATATATGTGGGTAATTCTTCAACAATAACCCTTACATAGCTTTCTGTTACAAATTTTTCCCCCC
>JAJPUD010006454.1:41912-58411 GCA_023553655.1 Myrmecobius fasciatus
GGAAAGAAGAGGTTTATAGTGAATTATTTTAATTATCAGTGAAATTTTTTTTTTAATTTTTATTTTATTTGCATAACATATGTGTGGGTAATTCTTCAACAATAACCCTTACATAGCTTTCCGTTACAAATTTTTCCCCCCAACTCCCCACCCCTCCCCTAGATGGCAGGATATCCACTACATGTTAATTATGTTAAAATATTGGCAAATCGAATATATGTATACATATTTCCAAACGTATCATTGGTGTGCAAGAAAAATCTTATCTACACAAACGATATATCAGATAAAGGAAACACAATGTAAGCAAACATCAATCAAGGAATATGAGAATGTTATATTGTGGTCCACATTTCACATTCCTCTCTCTGGGTGTATATGGCTTTCTTCAGTGAACAATTGGAGGTGGTTTGAAACATTTCATTGTTGAAGAGAGTCATGTCCATCAGAATTGATCGTCATATAGTCTTGTTGTTGCCGTGTATAATGATCTCCTGGTTCTGCTCATTTCACTCAGCATCAGTTCATGTAAGTCTCTCCAAGCCTCTCTGAAATCATCTTTCTGGTCATTTCTTACAGAACAATAATATTCCATAATATTCATATACCATAATTTATTCAGCCATTCTCCAATTGAAGGGCATCTATTCAATTTCCAGTTTCTAGCCACTACAAAAAGGGCTGCCACAAACATTCTTCCACATGTGGGGCTTTTTCCTTTCCCTATGGTATTATTATCTATTGGTTTAGGTCTGATATATCTGTCTAACATTTGTAAAAATGGCTTCAAATTTGAGAAAGTGTGGACATGGCTAAATATGGCAACAAAGAGTAGCAAATCTGGCATCCCCAGAGTAACCCACTGGAAGGACTTTGTGTAAGAGTCCTTGAAAGTTGGAATTATCTGGACAAGCAAAATGAAGTAAACCTATTCATAAATGAGGCTGACACACATATATATAACTTGTGACAGGAACCTTTTGGGATAACAATTTTAACATATGCTTTTAAAAATTTGTTCATCAGAGGTTATGGTATATGAATGTTATGGAATGTTATTGTTCTATAAGAGACGATCAACAGAGTGATTTCAGAGGGTCCTACATGAATTGATGCTATGTAAAATGAGTAGAACCAAAAGAACATTGTACACAGCAACAAGATTATGTGATGATCAGTTCTGATGGAACTCATTTCAACAAATGAGGTGATTCAGGCCAATTCCAATGTGATGGAGAGAGCCATCTGCTTCAAGAAAGAGTACTGTGGGGACTAAATGTGGATGACAACATATTATTTTTGTCTTTTTTTGTTGCTTGCTTTTTGTTTTCTTTTTTCTTTTTTTCCTTTTTGATCTGATTTTTCTTGATAATTGTTGAAAGATGTATAGAATTGCACATGTTTTATATATATTGGATTACTTGATGTCTAAGGGAGGAAGCAGGGGAAAGGGAGAGAGAAAAAATTAGGAACACAAAGTTTTACAAAAGTGAATATTGAAAACTATGAATATATTTTGAAAATAAAAAGCAAAAAGATTTGTTCATCCTTGCCAGAAACATGTACTATATAGAAATGCTTTTTTTCTCTTACATTATCAGAGAATTAGATGTGTCCCATAAGTTAATTTTATAAATAACTGAAACATACCTATGTGAGCCAAACCTTTGTTTCCTTTAACCATTTTGATGAAAATCTTTCTAAAATGTATTATATATTTTGTCTATTTTAGCAGAGGCTAATTAATTTAATTTAAAATTTTATTGATGACTGAAGATCATTGTTATGAATATTCGTAGCCCATTTTAATACACAGTACATCTGCATGTCTTCTTTTTAGTTTTTCATACCCTGTACAGCTGTCAGACTGTCCACTGCTAATTGTTATGCCTTCCTTGTGTCTGTCTCTCTTTGCTCACTGATCTCTTTATAATTGTTCCTTCTAATCTTTCATGGGCTAGGAAACCAGATAATCAAGTCTATTAAAATTATGTTAAATAGGAGTAAATAGTTCCTTAGTGAAATCCTGAGAATATATCCTACAGAACAAAATACCTATCTTTGTGACATCTTTCTTTTTTGCTTTCTTTGAACCCAGACTATATATCAAAGGATTAAGGTCCACAGAGATTATAAGATTTAGAATTGGAAAGGACTGCAGAAATCATATAGTCTAAGCCTTTCATTTATGGAACTGAGGCAAAGTGAAGTTAATATTACTTTCTCAAGGAGGCAGAGCCAGAATTTGAACTCAGTTCTCTGGCTACAAATCTCATGTTCTTTCCATTACATCATGCCATGAAATCTCCAAATGAGTCAGATGTTACTATAATAGGGGAGATGTTAAGTATTTCTCTATCTGGCTAATATCTATCAAATTAGACATAAACAAAAACCAAGAAGGTTTGTATATGCCACATTAGAGATTAAACCTGAAAGAGATGACAGCCACAAAATGGCTTAATCAACATTTACAATGAATATATTTGAAGCAAAAAAGTCAGTAGAGTAGGCAAGCTCTTGGTTCCTATAAATGTAACTCTTGAGTTTTTCTGTCCCAGAACAACCATTTTCATATTGTTTTTCTCTTGCTTTAAGTTATCTTTCTTTAACAATGACTATATTTTTAGACCAGAGTTGGAATGGACAAATGCCAATGTGTTAGTTGTTTCAGAGGGGGAAAAAACAAGAAAAATAGATGATATATACATGTTAGTAAACAATAGCAGGTTAAATGGTCATTGCATCCCAGTATTTTTGAGAGAATGTGTTTTTCAGTGTGAATAGAAATGAAAACCTTGAATAAAGACCCTTTCAACGTTTACTTTCTCTTTATCTACCATGTTTGTTTGCCATGATATTCTGAATTCTCAGTCAATACTGGAAGACACAGATAACATTTCAGTTATATCCATTTCCTTCTTTGCCAAATCAGCAGTATCCAGCTGTGTCCATCTGGACATCAACAAAATAATAAGATGACTTTAATTCTCAATGAGAACCTCTGAACTCTATCTCTTCTAAAACACAAGAAAACCCTCTTTCTTGTTTAGTAGGCTAGGATAACCTAACTGGCAAATAGATCTTGAACCAGGAAGGAGAGAAGTATAAAGAGAGGATTGTTCTTGCATGGGCAGGAAAGGCTGTATAAGGAAGAAAGAATGCTAGGCCAAGAGTCTGAAGACTTGGATTCAAATCCTGATTGCCAGCAGATCAGTGCATAGCCTTGGAGATCTCGTAACATCACCTGTGAAAAGAGACGTTTAAACTAAATGATCTCTAAGTCCCTTACAAGTCTGAAATTATGATTCTTGAGTCTAAAGATGGCCCTCTGTTTGTTAATGGGATATATGGACACTAAGCATTGAGTTATAACCCCACTTTTGCTGGTAAGTCATTTAGATCAAGTTATTTAGCCTTTCTATATTCCAGATTCCTCATTCAAGGCCAGCATTATGCATACTCAGAGTGGGCAGTCACCTACCCTATAGGTGGGGTGTTTGAAGGATATTGGGAAGGTTACCCTTCCAAAAATATCTCCTCTGCCAAGCTATAGCAATCCACTTATTAGAATTGATTCCTTCTTGTGAAACAGTATCTTCTCTCTACCACTCATCTTCTCATATTCTAGGGATGAATATCACATAAATTTCCAATCCCAGAGTAGAAATAAATTTATCTGCTTTCCGCTCTATAGAAAAGTTGGAAGCATAAAATCACTGGAAGCAAGAGGGAAAGTATAGAGGTGGGAGGGTGTGAATGGGAACTGCTGACATCACATATCCTCTCAAGATCTGTACTATGTGTTCCCCACAACAACCCTTGTGCAAATAGGGTTGCAAATTGGGAAACTGAGGTTTGGAGAAGTTAATGATTTACTGATGGTCACAAGGATAACAGATTTTGGAATCAGGATTTGAACCAAGGGCTGACTTGCAACAATCTCCCTGCTTATACCAGACTGCTCAGAAGAAACATGAGATGTATAACTTTAGAGACATCTTCTTCCCAAATGTTCACAAGGGCTATTTGGCTCCAAGCTGTAAGAGAGCCTTCTGAGCTCATATGGGTTTGATCAGCCACATTGTACAGTGACCCCAACCCAATGACCCAATATGATGTTACTTTGGTACTCTTCAATTATGAAGGACAACACCACAAACAAACACCATGCTGCAAAAAATGAACTTTATCTGAATCAGTGTTTTGCCTTGGGCCCAGCCCTGCTTGATTCTCTAAAGCAGAAATTAAAGGCAAATCAGATTTTATCAACTATGTTCATCTTTCCTCCATCTTTTTTTTTATACCCAGATCTCCATCTGCTCATATCATTGAACACCCTCAAAAACAAAAACAAACAATATGATCTCTGTAACTGGACATATCTTTCTGTATCTTAGCAGCCTGTTCAAATGTCTTGGGTCCTAGTTCCCTGAAAATGATCAATCTGGACATAATCCAGCAATAACATTCATCCTACTGCCCATTAGCGCTCTGTCGTCCCTAGTATATAAACATAGTCTCTGATCTTGCCTGCTAAATTCAGAGAGGGTGTCAAATTGTGCTATGTCTTGTCTGATAACAGTTTATGATAAATGTGAGATGATCACAAGAATAATCTCATAAGCAAGGACTAATTAGCCAATTTACCATGAAGTTGTTGGGTTAGTTTGTTTTTTAATTTTTATTTTTGAACCTGGGTCTCCATGTATTACCCAGTCTAGAAGCCTAGTGACTGCAGGATGCTGATGGGTCAAGATTTTATACTTATGTTAAGTTTTTAATTCTCTTTCAAAATCTTTCTTCTTATAGGAGAGACCCACTGCTCATCAGCATGAAAGCTTGACCTGCTCCATTTCTAACTTGGGACAATTTTTCCCTCAATAGGCAGACTAATGGATCCTCTGCACCTCAGGGCTCACTATGCTGGTGCCAATCTTAGTGGGATACCCAATTAACCCTCCTGCAAATCAGAACTTTTTTTTTTGGCTGAGGAAATTGGGGTTAAGTGACTTGCCCAGGGTCACACGGCTAGGACGGATCTGAGACCACATTTGAACTCAGGTCCTCCTGACTTCAGGGCTGGTGCTCTATCCACTGCGCCACCTAGCTGCCCCAGAACTTCTTAACTCAATTCATCAGCTGCACCCAGTAGGAGGGAGGATAGGAGTCTACCACATCTAGCCTACCTCAAGCTTTTTATTTTCTTGAAGCCTGAAGATGTCCCATAACTCAATCGAGCTTGAAAGGATTCACTTTTGAGTAACATTATATAAAAGTGGGTTGTCTTCTGCCACCGAGTACCCTGGAAGGGACCCCCTTTTTGGTGCCCTCTGGCACACTATATGGCACTCCCTTCACCTCCCAGAAGTTTTGATTTTTATCTCTTCTCCATCATCAACTATAGCTATCTTATCCCTTTAGGGCCTTTTCTGACTGGTAATAGTAACCATGCTTGCGTTTTAAATGCTGGCATCCTGTAGGTCGTGCCTTAAGGGCAGGGTAAGGAGTGACACTTTTAGGCAGTCAGGTCTTTTAGTTCTATGACCTACTCTTAGGGTAAAGTCTAGTCCTAGGCTCTTTGGCTTTGATTCTTACACTGCCCACAAACATGACACCACTGCCTATTATTAAATATTGAAAATTAGTGAATCGAGGGGCAGCTAGGTGGTGCAGTGGATAGAGCACCAGCCCTATGAGGTCAGAGGACCTGAGTTCAAATCTGGTCTCAAACACTTAACATTCCAATTTAGCTGTGTGACCCTGGGCAAGTCACTTAACCTCAATTGCCTCAGCCAAAAAAAAAAAAAAAATTAGTGAATCGGTAAGGAGATAAGAACAATTAGAAAAAAATCGAGGCTTCCACACCATATGTATTTTGACAAGCGCAGTTTAAATTACCTATAACGCTGTGTAAATATTCCGGAGTAGACTCATATAATTAACTGTGTAAGGAGGCTAATGAAGAACTCATTCCCATGAGTTGTGAGGAATTCATTTATTCCTTCCTTCCTCTTCCAGTCGCGCACCTTCAAAGCCCCCTTAGGGAACGGGTAGCCCCGTTCATTTTGGAGAGGTCCCCACCTCCCCGAATTCTGTTTTCTTCAAGACGACTCAGGAAGCTCTTTCTGGTAGGGGAGTCCCCTTCCTTTGTATTTTTTGTGCTCATTAGGGTAATCACAGAGCTGCCGCTTCTGTCCAAGCACACGGGCGGCTCCGCAGTGAAGCTCTCTGCAAGCTCCGGGTTTGACCAGGCTCACCGGGCGCCGGGCAGGACGAGCCGACCGCTCTGGGAGTGATCCCACCCGCCTTTGCCTTCATGTCCTCCTCTACATGGCGTCATGCGTCTCTGGAGCCTTGAGAAGGATGGCCCCTTTCCACTCAACCAACCCATGGATGATCTGTTTCTAGGGATCTTGGGGCCGTTAGGCCAGGGTGAGTCAGCCCTCTCACCACCCCCCTTGCTTCTTATCTCCCCGCCTCTTTATCCTATCCTAGGAGAGCAGCCGTCCCTCTGGAGATGGATTTGTTCAGGCTCCGAGTCCCAGTGCGTGGTGAATCTGAGAGGCTCCCCCCTGGGGCCGGTGGCGCGTCTCTCTCTGGTTGGCGCCTTTCCGCGTCCAGCTGGGTCAGCTTTGAGCTCTTCTCTGAAAAAGACCAGGCGCTTCTTTTGGACGGCGAGCTGCACCAGGGAAAGACTCGACACCTCTGGATCTCTTGGCCTTTCAAGGGTGCCTTCAAGCCCGGATCCCACCACTACAAGATCGATATTATGGACATTTGGTCACTAGGATCAGGAGAATGGGTAAAGAAAAACAAAGCCTAAGAGACTGCTGGAGGCCCAGGCTCAGTCTTGCCTATCATCCCCATGTGGAAGCCTCCAGGAGGCATCTGTGGTGGAGAAGGGCCACCCCTCTGCCACCCAATATGGGAAGTCCCAAAGTTGTTTGGTGACACCTGTAAGAGACAGAAAGAGGGAAGAAGCACTTTTTAATGGTTAATACCCTGACATAAAAAAAATTATGAAGCTTTTTATTTTCAAAACAAATGCACGGATAATTGGACAACACTGACCCTTCCATATCCTTGTGTTTCAGATTTTCTCCTCCTTCCCCTTACTTCCTCCCCTAGATGGCAAGCAATTTTTCAATATATGTTAAACATGTTAAAATATATGTTAAATCCAATATGTATAAAAATTTATACAATTCTCTTTCTGCACAAGAGAAATCAGATCAAAAAAAGAAAGTAGATGAGAAAGAAAACAAAATGTAAGCAAACAACAAAAACAGTGAGAATGTATTGTTGTGATCCACTCAGTTCCCACAGTCCTCTCTCTGGGTAGGCTCTCTTCATCACAAGATCATTAGAACTGGCATCAATCATCTCACTGTTAGAAAGAGTCATATTTATCAGAATTGAATGTGGTATAATATTGATGTTGCCGTATATAATGATCTCCTGGTTCTGCTCACTTCACTCAGCATCAGATCATGCAAGTCCCTCCAAGCTTCTCTGAAATCGTCATGCTGATCATTTCTTACAGAACAATAATATTCCATAACATTCATATACCATAATTTATTCAGCCACTCTCCAATTGATGGACATCCATTCAGTTTCCAGTTTCTTGCCACTGTAAAAAGGGCTGCCACAAACATTCTTGCACATGTGGGTCCCTTTTAGGAAGAAGCACTTTTCTTTTTTTTTTTTTTAATTTTTAATTTTTTAATTTTTTATTATTTTTTTTCTTTTTTAACCTTTTTATTTGTATAACATATGTATGGGTAGTTCCCCAACCTTGATCTTTACAAAGCTTTCCAATACAAATTTTACCCCCAGTCCCCTCCCCTCCCCTAGATGGCAGGAAGTCCACTACATGTTAATAATGTTGAAATGCTTGAGAAGTTATGCAAGAAAGATCCTATCTACAAGAAAAAAAAAAAAGAATCAGAGAAAGGCAACACAATGCAAGCAAATGTCAATAGAGATCATGAAAATGTTACGTTGTGGTCCATATTTCATGTCCCTCTTTCTGGGTGTATATGGTTTTCTTCAGTGAACAACTGGACCTGGTTTGAGACAATTCTTTATTGCAGAGAGCCATGTCCATCAGAATTGATCATCATGTAATACTGTTGTTGCTGTGCATGATGATCTCCTGGTTCTGCTCGTTTCACTCAGCATCAGTTCATGCAAGTCTCTCCAGGCCTCTCTGAAATCGTCCTGCTGGTCGTTTCTTACAGAGCAATAATATTCCATAACATCCATATACTATAATTTATTCAGCCACTCTCCAATTGATGGGCATCCCTTCAGTTTCCAGTTTCTAGCCACTACAAAAAGGTCTGCCACAAACATTCTTGCACATGTGGGTCCCTTTCCCTCCTCTAAGATCTCTTTGGGATATAGGCCCAGTAGAAACACTGCTAGGTAAAAGGGTATGCACAGTTTGACAACTTTTTGAGCATAGCTCCAAATTGCTCTCCAGAATGGTTGGATCCGTTCACAGTTCCACCAACAATGTATTAGTGTCCCAGCCCTCCCACATCCCCTCCAACATTCATCGTTATCTTTTCCTGTCATTTTAGCCAATCTGACAGGTGTATAGTGGTATCTCAGAGTTGTCTTAATTTGCATTTCTCTGATCAATAGTGATTTGGAGCAACTTTTCATATGACTAGAGATGGTTTTAATTTCATCATCTGAAAATTGTCTGTTCATATCCCTTGACCACTTATCTATTGAAGAGTGGCTTGAATTCTTATATATATGAGACAATTCTCTATATATTTTAGAAATGAGGCCTTTATCAGAACCATTAAATGTAAAGATGATTTCCCATTTAGATGCTTCTCTCCTAATCTTGTCTGCATTTGTTTTGTTTGTACAGAAACTTTTTAACTTAATATAGTCAAAATTATCCATCTGGTGTTCAATTAGGAGTTCCAAGTCTTCTTTGGACATAAATTTGTTCCACCTCCACAGGTCTGAGAGATAAACTATATTACGTTCCTCTAACTTGCTTACAAAGTCCCTCTTTATATCTAGATCATGAACCCATTTAGATCTTATCTTGGTATGTGGTGTTAGGTATGGGTCAAGCCCTAATTTCTTCCACACTAGTTTCCAATTTTCCCAGCAGTTTTTGCCAAATAGAAAGTATTTATCCCAAAAGCTGTGGTCTTTGGGTTTATCGAACACTAGATTGTTAAGGTTAATGCCTAGGTTGTCCTGATAACCTATCCTGTGCCACTGATCCACTGCTCTATTTCTTATCCAGTACCAAACGGTTTTGATGACCGCTGCTTTATAATATAGTTTTAGATCTGGTACAGCAAGGCCACCTTCATCTGCCTTTTTTTTCATTAATCCCCTTGAAATCCTTGACCTTTTGTTCTTCCAAATGAACTTTGCTACTATTTTTTCTAGATCTGTAAAATAATTTCTTGGGAGTTTGATTGGTATGGCACTAAATAAGTAGATTAGTTTGGGTAGTATTGTCATTTTTATTATGTTTGCTCTGCCTACCCATGAGCACTTAATATTTTTCCAATTGATTAGGTCTGATTTTATTTGTGTGGAAAGTGTTTTGTAATTTAGTTCGTATAGTTTCTGACTTTTCCTTGGCAGATAGATTCCCAAATATTTTATCCTATCATCTGCTATTTGGAATGGAATTTCTTTTTGTATCTCCTGCTGCTGAACTTTGTTGGTAATATATAAAAATGCTGATGATTTATGTGGATTAATTTTGAATCCTGCAACTTTGCCAAAGTTGTGAATTGTTTCTAGTAGTTTTTTAGTTGAATCTCTAGGGTTCTCTAAGTATACCATCATGTCATCTGCAAAGAGTGATAATTTGGTTTCTTCATTACCTACTCTGATTCCTTTTATCTCTTTTTCTTCTCTTATTGCTAAAGCTAACATTTCTAATACAATATTAAATAGCAATGGTGACAGTGGGCAGCCTTGTTTCACTCCTGATCTTATTGGGAATGATTTTAGTTTGTCTCCATTACATATGATGCTTGCTGATGGTTTTAAATAGATGCTGCTGATCGTTTTAAGGAAAAGCCCATTTATTCCTATACTCTCTAGTGTTTTTAATAGGAAAGGGTGTTGGATTTTGTCAAAGGCTTTTTCTGCATCTATTGAGATAATCATATGGTTTTTGTTAATTTGGTTATTAATATAATTAATTATGCTGATAGTTTTCCTAATATTGAACCAGCCCTGCATCCCTGGTATAAATCCTACTTGGTCATAGTGTACTATCCTGGGGATGACTTTCTGTAATCTCATTGCTAAAATCTTATTTAAAATTTTTGCATCAATATTTATTAGGGAAATTGGTCTATAGTTTTCTTTCTCTGTTTTTACCCTACCTGGTTTAGCTATCAGCACCATATCGGTCTCATAGAAGGATTCTGGCAGTATACCTTCTGTCCCTATTTTCTCAAATAGTTTGTGTAGTATTGGAATTAATTGTTCTTTGAATGTTTGGTAGAATTCACATGTAAACCCATCTGGCCCTGGAGATTTTTTCTTAGGGAGTTGGTTAATGGCTTGTTCTATTTCTTTTTCTAATATGGGACTATTTAAATAATTTATATCCTCTTCTGTTAACCTCGGCAATCTGTATTTTTGTAGATATTCCTCCATTTCATTCAGATTTTCAAACTTACTGGCATAAAGTTGGGCAAAGTAACTCCTAATTATTGCTTTAATTTCCTCTTCATTGGAGGAAAGTTCTCCCTTATCATTCTTGAGACTAACAATTTGATTTTCCTCTTTCCTTTTTCTTATCAAATTAACTAAAGGCTTATCTATTTTGTTAGTTTTTTCATAGAACCAACTCTTAGTTTTATTTATTAACTCAATAGTTTTCTTATTTTCGATTTTATTAATTTCTCCTTTTACTTTTAGAATTTCCAATTTGGTATTTAATTGAGGGTTTTTAATTTGTTCTTTTTCTAGTTTTTTTTAATAATAAGCCCAATTCATTGATCTTTTCTTTCTCTATTTTATGCAAGTAAGCATCTAGAGATATAAAATTGCCCCTTAAAACCGCTTTGGCCGTATCCCACAAATTTTGGTATGTTGTCTCCTTATTGTCATTCTCCTGGATGAAATTATTGATTGTGTCTATGATTTGCTCTTTCACCCATTCATTCTTCAGGATTAGATTATTTAATTTCCAATTATCTTTTGGTTTATTTTCTCCTGGCCTTATATTGCATGTGATTTTTATTGCATCATGATCTGAAAAGGATGCATTTACTATTTCTGCCTTTCTGCATTTGATTTTAAGGTTTTTATGCCCTAATACATGGTCAATTTTTGTATAGGTTCCATGGACTGCTGAGAAAAAAGTAAACTCTCTACTGTCTCCATTCAACTTTCTCCATAGATCTATCATACCTAACTTTTCTAACAATTGGTTTATCTCCCTAGTTTCTTTCTTATTTATTTTGTAGTTTGATTTATCTAATTCTGAGAGAGCAAGGTTGAGATCCCCCACTAGTATAGTTTGGCTGTCTATTTCTTCTTGCATCTCTCTTAATTTCTCCTCTAGGAATTTGTGTGCTATTGCACTTGGTGCATATATATTTAGTATAGATATTGCTACATTATCTATGGTACCCTTTAATAAAATATAGTTTCCTTCCTTATCTCTTTTGATTAGATCTATCTTGGCTTTTACTTGATCTGAGATAAGGATTGCTACCCCTGCTTTTTTTTGTTCACCTGAAGCATAATAGGTCCTGCTCCAGCCTTTTACCTTCATCCTATATGTGTCACTATGTTTTAGATGTGTTTCTTGTAGACAACATATTGTGGGATTCTGGTTTTTAATCCAGTCTGATATCCGCTTCTGCTTTATGGGAGAGTTCATCCCATTCACATTCACAGATAGAATAACTAATTCTTTATTTCCTGCCATCTTATTTACCCAAGTTATGTTTTCCCCTTTCCTTTCCCCTTTCTCCCTTCCCCCCACCTCAGTACTTTGCTTTTGATGACCCCTCCCCCAAACAATACTCCTCTTTCCTTTCCCCTTTCTCCCTTCCCCCCTCCTCAGTACTTTGCTTTTGATGACCCCCTCCCCCAAACAATACTCCACCCTTTAGATCCCCTCCCCCTGTTTTTACTCCTTTCCCCTGATTCTTCTATTTTCCCTTCTATTAGTTTGTCCCTTACTTTTCCTCCTTTCCCTCCCACTTCCCTCTAGCAACAGACAAGTTTCTATGTGAAATCAAATGTCTGATATACACTTTTAGAGCCCAACCTGATGAGAGTAAGATTTACACAATGCTCATCTCCCTCCCCTCTTTCTCTCAATTATATTAGGTTTTCTTTGCCTCTTCAAGTGATTTTACCTTGTTTTTACCTCCTTTTTTTTTTAGATCTTATTTTACCACTTTTTCTCTCTTTTCCCCAGTATGACAACCTTTTCCCCTCTAGTTCTCTTTTTCATATTATCAAAGTAATATTTAGTTAATTATACCCCCAGACTTTGAGTATCCCCCTAGTAAAAATAAAGTTCTCAAGAGACCTTTCCTTTTTACCTTTTTATGCATCTCTTGAGTTCTGTGTTTGGGTGTCGAATTTTTTGTTCAGATCCAGTCTTTTCATTAGAAATAGGTGAAATTCACCTATATCATTGAATGACCATCTTCTTCCCTGGAGGATAATGCTCATTCTAGCTGGATAGATTATTTTTGGCTGTAATCCAAGTTCCTTTGCCCTTCGGAATATTTGGTTCCAGGCCCTTCGATCCTTCAGTGTGGAAGCTGACAGATCCTGACAGATTCTAATTATTGATCCTCGGTATTTGAATTGTTTCTTTCTAGCTGCTAGCAGAATCTGTTCCTTGGTGCTATAGTCCTGAAATTTAGCCACGATATTCCTTGGGGTTTTAATTTTGGGGTCTCTTTCAGGAGGTGATCGGTGAATTCTTTCAATGGTGATTTTGCCCTTTGATTCTACAATCTCAGGGCAGTTTTCTTTCAGGATTTCCTGGAAGATAGTGTTTAGATTCTTTTTTTGATCATGGCTTTCAGGAAGTCCAGTAATCCTTAGATTGTCTCTCCTAGATCTATTTTCTAAGTCAGTTGTTTTTCCAGGAGATATTTCATATTTTCTTCTAATTTTTCATTTTTTTGTTTTTGTTTGACTGATTCTTCAAGTCTTAGTGAGTCATTCACTTGCATTTGTTCAATTCTTATTTTTAAAGTGTTGTTTTCTTCAGTTACCTTTTTAAGTTCCTTTTGTAACTGGCCAATTTGTTCACTGCACTCTTTTTTCACTTCACTAATTTTATTTTTTAATAAATTGGTGTCTTTTTCATATCTCTTTTGCAGAACATCATATCCTTCTTGCAAGATACTGTATCCTTCTTGCACTGATTTCAATTTATTTTCCCATTTATCCTCCAGCTCTCTTTTGAGGTTCTTTATGCAATCTTCCAGAAAGGCCTTTTGAAACGGGGACCAGTGATGGTCGTTGCTGTTTTTTTCTGGATTTTTGTCTAAAGAAACCTCTGTATCTGAGGTCGTTTCTTTGCCTTGATAAAAGCTGTCTATGGTGAGAGCTCTCTTTTGCTTCTTCATCATTTTTTTTTTTTTAGACAGAGTGGATATCTCTTTAAGGTAGGGGAAAAAAAAAACCTCGGCTGAAGACGCTTTGCCCTGGGGCACTTTGGCGAGTTGACTTAAGGTGCTGGGCCGGTGGGGGCTAGGACTAAATCCAAATTATTCCTTAAACAAGGCAAGTCTGCCAGAACACCTGTCCCCAATCAGGGCAGAGTATCCAGAGTGCCTCAGATAAACTCCAGGTGTTTGGAATTTGGAGTTTGGAGTTTGGAATTTCTTCCATGATGAGCCGAGCTGAGTCCCACCCTCACTTCTGGCCTGCACAGTTGTCGTCTATTTATCTCTCTGTCCGAGTCCGACTAACCTGATATGAAGTTCTCCAGAGAGCCGTGCCCAAATATTTCTGAGTTCGTTGGCTTGAAGATCAGTTCAGAGGCTTATTTTATTGTTGATTTGAGAGAAGATCGGAGGAGAGGCAGAAAGTGACCTTTTCACTCTGCCATCTTGGCTCCGCCCCCGGAAGAAGCACTTTTCAAGTATATGCTTCTGAATATTCTTTTCTAAGGCTCCTTTGAAACATCCACTGAGTCATTGGCTCTTCCTGCTCAGTGGCCAATAAGGAGATGACTTCATTGTCCCCAAAGAGCAAGTCTTTCATCATAAGACATGTGTGATCAGCTGGAAACAGAGCAGTTCTGAACATGTCTTGTCATTCACAAATATGGACAGGCAGTCTCCTTTATTAGAATGTAATTTCTTTGAGAACAGGGACTTTCACTTTTGTCTTTCTGTCCTCAGTTCATCTATAATCTGTATCCAGGAACTAGGTAGTGGGCAATAAAGCTACAGTTTGCACCTGTTCCTACCAAAGTGCCCCAGTATGAATCCAAGACCTCCTCTTGCCTTGATACACAGCCTCTTCATGGGTGGCAGAGCACTCCTTGGGGTATGAAATAGGCTTGACTTAATTCCAGTATCTACAGCTCTGTCTGACTTCTTATGCTTATTTGGGCTGGAAAAATGACTTCCCTTGAACTTTTCCTGGATTTCCCCATCAGGATTCAGTTTGATATAGTTTCTAGATGTATTTGGAACAGGCGGGTTTTTTTTTTTTTTCTTTTTCGGGGGAGAGATGAGCTCACACTTGTTCCAGCTACTCTATTATGTTGGCAGATACTATTATTTCCTCCATTTTACAGATGAATAAACTAAAACTGAAAAAGGGTAAGTAACTTGCCAGGGTCACATTGCTAGTAAGTGTCTGAAGCAGGATCTTCCTAATGTCACATCCAGTGCTCTATCCACTCAACCATCTAATTTCTACTAGCCCTTGTTTTGTAGTCCCTCAGATTGGGTAATTCAGATAAAGTCTAGAATTACAATGCCACAATTGTTTAGGAATTCCTCAGAAAAAAAATATACTATAAGCATATATACATTGAGCCATGTGCATGTCACTATAACCTTATTTATAAGGTCTAGAATAAAAATAAAAATTTTGATGAGGTTTTATTTTTGATACCTTCAGTCATATTTCTGAAATCCATATGCTCAATGTTGGTAGTGCTCTGTTTCTAACTTTACTCAGCATTTATTTATTCCCTTCCCCTTCCTGTTTATATTCACCTATACTTATTTCCCCTTTCATGTTCCTTCCTGTAAAGTTTTCTTCCTCCTTAAATGGCAATTTCTGGAAATCAGCACTTCTGGCTAGACCAGACTAGCAGACAATTCTCACCACTCTTTAGCCACTCAACTTCTCTGTCTGCTTAAATATTGACGTTAAGTCTGAATGATCAGAAATAAGATCTGTTATCCTGTCTGTTACAGAAACTTGCCAAAGCTTTGTTTCCTTTCCATTCCCTTATTGCTTGTTGTTAATGGTATGTTTTCACAGTGTCCAAAGACCTGAAGTTGTGATTAATTATCCTCATGAAACATGAAAAAATAAAACAAAACCAAAAAGACAAAGTCCTTGACAGCCAAAAATCCAAAATCTAAATCTGAAGAGGGATATTAAATGCTATATCAAAATCTGCCAAACTGAAATGAGTAAAGATGAAGAAACTGATAAATTGGAAGAATAAATGGAAAAAATGATTCAAAAGAGTGATAGTTTCATTTGGGATATTCTCATGTGGTAAATGTGAGTTTCTATGGCAGAAATAACACCATTTAATAGATCATTGAAGAACTGGAAGAGACCTTAGAAATCCTATAATCCAAACATTTCATTCTGTGGTTGAAGAAATCCATGGAAGTTAAATGTTTAGTTCAGGTCACATAGAGACTAAGTAGCAGAGTTTGGACCAGAACTTAGACTTCCTGCCTCCCTACTCTAGTGTTTTTTTCAGAGTATCACAATGTTTCCTATGGTAAAACTATAAATTTTAAAGATTAGGTTAAATTCACAATTTTACACCCTTATAGTGAAGTAGGTGAAAGATGAAATGACTGAGAAAACAAAGGTCTAATTTTCTGAACATATCAGTTCATTAAGCAATTCATGATGGCAATTATCCAACAAATTAGAACTAGTCACCTTCCTCAGCTTTGGTACTGGACTATGAATACATGGGGAGACAGATTTTTACGACATTAAAAAAATTAATCATTTGACACCAATTAATTAAAAGGAAACAATGCAATATTAGGCAATCTGATTTTTAATTAGATGGAATTTTAAGGACTTTCCAAATTGGGAGTGGGAAAGTGAACAGGGGAACTTCCCCGAAATTAGAAAAAGAGGTATCCCACTTCCCATAAGTGCCTGTGAACAATTAAAGGAAGATGGAAACAGTAACTGATCAATACAGGATTAATTTTTCAGGTAAGATATATATATATGTCATATACATATATATATATATATATATATATATATATATATATATATATATA
>JAJPUD010006454.1:58511-100461 GCA_023553655.1 Myrmecobius fasciatus
TATATATATATATATATATATATATATATATATATATATATATATAATTGTGAGAAAATTCTTTGCATCGATCTTTAGATCTCACCAGGTTACTGGACAGCATAGCCCAGGCCCCTAGTTAAAGATCTTTAAACCATAGATGTGGTTCAGCCTCCCAGCCTTGCATTGTTAGGTTCAAACAATTTAATAAGATTCTCTGCTAATTCCCACAAATGGATTAAGTTTTCTCACAAGACAGTAGTTGGGCTAGACACATAATTGAATAGAAAGGGAATTAAGCTAGCTCCATAATTGGGTCACAAGATGGAGTCAATGTAGTTCAATCAATTCTCACTACCACTTGCTGCTCCAGCAATTCCCTGAATTTCCTGAATAGTCTTTTGACTGGACTATAACAATTAACCTCTCTACTTTCAATTTCTTTGTAATTCCGTCTCCACAGATATCAAATTGATATTCATTTTATTTCAATTTTTCATCTTCAATTCCAAATTCTGTCCCTCCCACTACCTCTTCCTATATCCATTGAGAAGGCAAGAAATGATACCTATTATACATATGAAGTAATGCAAAATATATTTACACATTAGCCATGTTGTGAGAAAAAAAGTGAAAAAAAATTGCTTCAATCTGTATTCAGAGTTCATTAGTTCTCTCTCTGGAAATGTATACAATTTTTCATTATGAGTTCTTTGGAATTGTCATGTGTTTTACAATGACCAGAGTAATTAAGTCATTCACAATTAATTATCATTACATTATTGTTACTATGTACAATGTTTTCCTAGTTCTGCTCACTTTACTTTATATCAATTCACATAAGTCTTCCTAAGTTTTTCTGAAAGCATCTCCATCATTTTTACAGTACAATAATATTCCATTACAATCATATACTTCAACCTGTCCATTCTCCCTCCAATTTCTAATTCTTTGCCAGAACAGAAAGAATTGCTATAAATATTTTTGTAAATATAGGTCCTTTTCTTTTTTCTTTTTTTGATCTCTTTGGAATTATAGACTTAGTAGCATTATTTCTGGATCAGAGGATATGCAGTTTTATAACTTTTTAGGGACAGTTCCTAAATATTCTCCAAAATGGTTGGACAGTTCATACATAGCTCTACCAACAGTGCCCTTATTTTTCCACCTTTCCTCCAGGATTTATTTTCCTCTTCTTTCATCTTAGCCAATCTGATTAAGTATGAAGTGACATTTCAGAGCTGTTAAAATTTGACATATGATTTGCTAAGTTGAAATTCCTATAACAGAAGTCAGACTATGATTTTCCCTGTCACAGTCTGTTTCCTGCCTATGACTGGTTACAGGCCATTCCCCTTTTACATTCTGTTTTTCAGGCAACCTTGCCTTCTTGCTCTTTCCTATTCATGACATTCTATCTCCTACTTCCAGGTCTTTCCTAGGCTACCTTTCATTGTTGGAGTGCACGCCTTCATTTTGGCTTTGTAGGATCCCAAGTTTACTTCTCAGCTTAGCCCAAGTGCTACCCCCTACTCAAAATTTAGTCAGGTCCTTCCCTTGGTATACCCCCACCCAGTTATTTGTGTATATTTTGTATTTCTGCCTTGGTGCACATAATTGTTTTTCTTCAGTGGAATGAGGACTATTATTGCAGGTGTCAAAGGAAACACTGCCCCTTAGTGAGGCCCCTTCCTTACCACATCACTGATTGTATAGCCCACTGTATAAAGCCTACTGATTTATACCATCCTTTGGTTGCCCTGTTTCACCATTTGCCTCAAAATCTCCATTCTGGGTTTATGATCTCCTGCTCCCTCACTTGCCAATTCCCCCGGGAATTCCATCTCCCTACCTCTGGAGATAGGATGAGTGAGAAAGATTTCAGGCATCAAATTCCTGAGTAACATTCAATGCAAAGTCCCCATATTTCTTCATAGACCATCCCTCTTCATTTATAGCTTTCATTGGTGGAACACCCTCCTACCATCAATGCAAAGTCTCCTTTTTCTTTTTCCTTTTTTTCAGTCCTTCCTTCCCCCTCTTCACCCATTTCCTTGTAGACTGTGATCTGTATGAGAACATAAGGTTAATATTTTCTTTATTATTTGTCCTAGATTTGACTCTGACATATTACATATTCTTCTCCAGCCTCCTGATCTCCTTCATCCTTCTATGTATTCCTACATGTTGTAATGTAGTCCCACAAAAAATACATTGATTTACCTGTAGACATCCTGTCTACGGTTTCTGTCCATAATTTACAGATGCATATTTTCACTGTTATTTCTGCAGGACTTCTGCCTTTACATCTATCTCTTTAGATAGAAACTTCTTACTGGTTTCTCTGATGTCATTCTTCCTAATTTTTGTTGATTAGGGTGTTTGAGAAACAAACAATCTCTTCAGTTTTGGGTTTCTTAATAAAATTGTTTCAAAGTCTTCTTTATTATTGAACATCCATCTATTTTTTACTTTTTTTAAGCTTAGTTGCAAGGTTTGTCACCATGGGCTGCTTCCTGTGCGCCTTTTTTTGGGGGGGGGTGTTGGAACATACTATTTTGTTTTCTTCTATATTTTATGGTGGGTACATAATAGTCTTGTTTTATTCAAATTTCATTTTTCCATTGAAATTGAAGACCCTTATCCTGATTATTTGTAAAACTTATAATTTCTGAAGTGAATTATTAAATTAACTACTATATGTCTTGGAATTTATAGCCTTTTTTCCCTTTTTTTTGAAGGTAATCTGTGAACTCTTTCAACTGGAATTTCATTTCTAATTTCAGAAGTTCTTTTATTTCTTGCACTATATTGTTAAGATATTTTGTCCTGTTGTATTCTTCTGGGATGTCTTTGATCACAGTGTCTTTGAGATCAGTATATTTTGCTTGCACATATTTTCTTTTAATTTTTTTTGTTTTCCTTCTTTTAGACTGCTCTTTGCTTTTATGTATTTGCATTCCCAATCTATTGCTCTTTTTTTTGTTTCATTGGTGTTGCTTGCTATTGCAGATGCCAGTTTTTCTGCTCTGCCCATTATTTTTTCCTATGCAGGCAATAAATTTCGCCTTCATAATTCTCATTTCTCTTTTGTACCACGCAGGATTGGAATATTACAATTTCATGTTCTCCTTATATTTCACAGGGTCCTCTGTCTCATCAAGTGTTGGATCATTTTCCTTTTGTTTAACAATTTTTATTCATAGATAGCTGAATTCCTTTACTATATCCAGAAGCCACATTTCCTACTGTTGTTAATGTTTTCCTTGTTGATTTATTGGCTGATCAAGTTCTTTGAGTTTTCTTCTTCTTGATATTTTTGGTAATTTCAGTCTTCTTCCCAGCCCCCCTGCCCTGGATTTTCCTCTCTTTACTTTCCCGGCCCCCCCCCCCCCCATGATGGTTTCCTTGCAAGCTGGATCTCAAAGCATCTAAGCCTCTTCTCATATTGGGCAACTTATGCCTCCCTAGCTCAGGTCTCTTCTTGAGTGACTTTTGGGTAGTTAGAACTGATCCCACCTGGATGATGTAATGCACTGTTTCCCTCAGACTTAAGAGAATGTTTCTTTTTCTGTCTCTCTCTTTTCTCTGTTTCTGTCTCTGTCTCTCTGTCTCTCCCTCTTTTTCTCTGTGTCTCTCTGTCTCTGTCTCTCTCTCTCTCTGCCTCTTTGTCTCTGCCTCTCTCTGTCTCTCTGTCTCTCCCTCTCTTTCTCTGTGTCTCTGTGTCTCTGTCTCTCTCTGCCTCTTTGTCTCTGTCTCTGTCTCTCTCTCACACTTTCTCTGTTTCTCTCTTTCTCTTTGTCTCTCTCTTCTCTCTCGGTCTCTCTCTCACACTTTCTCTGTTTCTCTGTCTCTTGTCTCTCTCACTCTGTTTCTCTCTGTCTCTGTTTCTCTCACTCTGTCTCGCTGTCTCTGTCTCTCACACACTTTCTCTCTGTCTCTCTCCTCTCTCTCTGTCTCTTTCTCCCTCTCACACTTTCTCTCTGTCTCTTCTCTCTCTGTCTCTGTCTCTCTCTCTCTCTCTCCCTCTCACACTTTCTCTCTGTCTCTTGTCTCTCTCTCTCTCTCACACACACACATTTTCTCTCTCTCTCTCACACTTTCTCTCTCTGTCTCTCCCTCTCCCCCCTCTTTCTCTCTCTCACTTTCTCTATCTCTCCCTCTCCCCCCCTCTCTTTCTCTCTCTCACACTTTCTCTGTCTCTCTGTCTGTCTCTCTTTCACACACATACATATACACACATTATCTTATATTGGTGCACTGGTTCTCTGGGAAGGTCATAGAGCTGTTGTACTGGTACCATGAAGTTATCTATCCTAGTAGAACTGGTGCACTGAAGCTACAAAGTTGTGTACATCCTGGCACTTGCAGTTTAGAGCCTTGCAGAGCTGGTATTTCAGGGCTATGATGTCCAGCAGAGTTTTGCTCCTGAAGGGTTGCTGCCTGTTATGATGTTTGTTTGTTGTTGCCTAAGCAAACTTATGCAGCCTGGAGCCAGAGATTCCATTGCACTGGAAAGAAAAAGGGGGTCGTGGGTATGGAGTTGAGTTTTATTGCCATCTCTGATCTATCTGTCTAGTTCTTAGGTCTGCTAGCATGACCTTGCTGCTGGTAGTGGAGGAGGCGGGGGAAGAGAACTAATTGAATGAGCTTAGGATCACTGAATCTCAGTCCATGATTTTTTGTTTTTTGTTTAACTTTCTTTGGGATTCTGAGTATTCTAGATCATGGGGAAAGCTGAAGTTGCTTTATCTTTGGCACATAATTTCTGGGGTTTTTTTTTTTTTTTTTTGCTTTTTGCTGAGGCAATTGGGGTTAAGTGACTTGCCCAGGGTCACACAGCTAGGAAGTGTCTGAGACCAGATTTGAACTCAGGTCTTCCTGACTTCAGGGCTGGTGCTCTAACCACTGTGCCACCTAGCTGCCCACATAATTTCTGTTTTGAAAAGATTTGGGAGTTGTAGGGATCAGAGAAAATGTTTAGTACTCTGTCTTGTTCATGTGACCCAGAAGTCAACACAAATATTTACATTTAAATTAATTTCAGTGAATAGAGTATTTTTACAATTTTTTAATCAGTCCCTTCAGGTCCCCATAAATGTTCTTGTCCATGCATTCCTGATCAGTTTTCCTGTTATGTGATCGTAAGTCAGTATGTAATTCAGTACTCTGTTCTTCCTTTTTTTTCTTTACATTATTTCATAAAGATCTTTCAAAATTTGTTTTCCTCATACTTGTTGATCTTAATGGCATTCCATTCCATTAGTGTACCACAACTTATTTTTTTTTATTAAAACTTTTTATTTGCAAAACATATGTATGGGTAATTCTTCAACAATGACCCTTACAAAGCTTTCTCTTACAAATTTTCCCCCCCTAGTCCCTACCCCTCCCCTAGATGGCAGGAATTCCACTACATGTTAATTATGTTAAAATACTTGACAAATCAAATATATGTATACATATTTCCACACTTATCATTGTTGTGCAAGAAAAATTGTATCTACAAGAAAGAAAAAATCAGAAAAAGGAAACACAATGCAAGCAAACATCGATAGAGAGCATGAAAATGTTATGTTGTGGTCTACATTTCACATCCCTCTCTCTGGGTGTATGTGGCTTTCTTCACTGAACAATTGGAAGTGGTTTGAAACATTTCATTGTTGAAGAGAGCCATGTCCATCATAATTGATCATCATATAGTATTGTTGTTGCCATATATAATGATCTCCTGGTTCTGCCCATTTCACTCAGCATCAGTTCATGCAAGTCTCTCCAGGCCTCTCTGAAATCATCCTGCTGGTCATTTCTTACAGAGCAATAATATTCCATGACATTCATATATCATAATTTATTCAGCCATTCTCCAATTGATGGGCATCCATTCAATTTCCAGTTTCTAGTCACTACAAAAAGGGCTGCCACAAACATTCTTGCACATGTGGGGCCCTTTCCTTCCTTTATGATTTCTTTGGGATATAAGCCCAATAGAAATGCTACTGGGTCAAAGGGTATGCACAGTTTGATAACTTTTTGAGCATAGTTCCAAATTGCTCTCCAGAATGGTTGGATCCGTTCACAGTTCCACCAACAATGCATCAGTGTCCCAGTTTTCCCACATCCCTTCCAACATTCATCATTATCTTTTCCTGTCATTTTAGCCAATCTGACAGGTGTGTAGTGGTACCTCAGAGGTGTCTTAATTTGCATTTCTCTGATCAATAGTGATTTGGAGCACCTTTTCATATGACTACAAATAGTTTTAACTTCATCATCTGAAAATTGGCTGTTCATATCCTTTGACCATTTATCGATTGGAGAATGGCTTGAATTCTTGTAAATATGAGACAATTCTCTATATATTTTAGAAATGAGGCCTTTATCAGAACCCTTAAATGTAAAGATGATTTCCCAATTTATTGCTTCCCTCCTAATCTTGACTGCATTGGTTTTGTTTGTACAAAAACTTTTTAACTTAATATAGTCAAAATTATCTATCTGGTGTTCAATTAGGAGTTCCAGATCTTCTTTGGACATAAATTTATTCCATTTCCACAGGTCTGAGAGGTAAACTATTCTATGTTCCTCTAATTTACTTATAGTATCACTCTTTATATCCAGATCATGAACCCATTTAGATCTTACCTTGGTATGTGGTGTTAGATGTGGGTCAAGCCCTAGTTTCTTCCACACTAGTTTCCAATTTTCCCAGCAGTTTTTGTCAAATAATGAGTACTTATCCCAGAAGCTGGGGTCTTTGGGTTTATCAAACACTAAATTGCTGTAGTTATTGCCTAGTTTGTCCTGTGATTCTATCCTATGCCACTGATCGACTACTCTATTTCTTAGCCAGTACCAAATGGTTTTGATGACCGCTGCTTTGTAATATAGTTTTAGATCTGGTACAGCAAGTCCACCATCGTCAGCCTTTTTTTTTTTTTTTCATTAATTCCCTTGAAATTCTTGACCTTTTGTTCTTCCAAACGAACTTTGCTACTGTTTTTTCTAGAATTGTAAAATAATTTCTTGGGAGTTTGATTGGTATGGCACTAAATAAGTAGATTAGTTTGGGTAGTATTGTCATTTTTATTATATTCGCTCGGCCTACCCATGAGCACTTAATGTTTTTCCAATTGATTAGGTCTGATTTTATTTGTGTGGCAAGTGTTTTGTAGTTTAGTTTGTATAGTTTCTGACTTTTCTTTGGCAGGTTGATACCCAAATATTTTATACTATCAACAGTTATTTTGAATAGAATTTCTTTTTGTATCTCTTGCTGCTGAACTTTGTTGGTAACACATAAAAATGCTGATGATTTATGTGGATTTATTTTGAATCCTGCAACTTTGCTAAAGTTGTGAATTATTTCTAGAAGATTAAAAATTTTAATTGAGTCTCTAGGGTTTTCTAAGTATACCATCATGTCATGTGCAAAAAGTGATAATTTGGTTTCCTCATTACCTACTCTTAATTCCTTTAATCTCTTCTTCTCTTACTGCCAGTAGCACAACTTATTTAAATATTTCCCAGTTGTGAGACATTGAGGCTGTTTCCAGGTTTCTGTAATTGTGTGGAATGCTATTTTGAAGATCTTTAAACATATGAAACCTCATCACTTTTTACTTTATGAGGATAAACAAGGTAAAAGAACTAATCTCTGGATCACTTTCTTTCTTTATTTTCTCCAAACCACATCATGGTCCAAAGCTTATTTCTATTAGTCCTCTTTGTCAACAAATACTTAATGCTAGTTCCTTTTATAAAGAGCTTTGCAATTTACAAAGTGTTTGACTCAAAAACCTTTTTAGGTGGAGAATGGAAATGGCTTTACTCCCATTTTATAGAGAAGGAAATGGACACTCAGAGGCCTTAAGTGGTCCTACGTCTCAGAGCTGATAAACCTGTTCAGTTCCATTCAAGATGACTTTATTACATGCTTCGTGTTTAGCTAAGGTGTTAATGATACCAATTCAAAAAGGAAGCAGCAGTCCCTGCCCTCAAAAGTCTTAGGGATTTTAACTTCTAGTCTAGGCCTCTTTCTGTGTTTCTTAATAAACATTTTTGAAAGCCTATTACGTACAAAGTACATTGTATTTGATCTCACATTTTTTGTCTGGACTCCAAGTTTAGAAGGGTAATACTCCTCAACTCCAAAAAACTGCTTTCCAGGAAGCTAATAATAATAGCTAGCATTGAAGGTTTGCCAAGCACTTTACAAACATTGTCTCATTTTATCCTCGCAAAACCCTGGCAGAAAGATACTATCGTGATCTTCCTTTTAAAGATGAGGAAACTGAAGCACAAGCCAAAAGACTAAGAGTCACACATTAAGTTTTGAGGTAGGATCTGAACTCAGCTCTTGACTCAAGGTCTAGCATTCTGTCCATTAGTAGCCTACTAAGCCTAGCAGCCATGCCCGATGTTGTGCACTGGGTTCCCCCTTAAGAAATTTCCTGAAGCAACTTTTCTTCTTGAGCAGCACGACCAGATTGTTCATGCAATCCCCTCTACCCTGGCACATTGTGGGGGGGGGGATCTCTGCCCTCAGGTCCTTCTTCCGTCCTCCCTCTTGCCTGGAATCCAAAGCCAAGGATGGCACCCTTCTGTAAGGACTGGTTCTCCTCAGCTAGAGCCACAGCTCAGCCTGGTGTTCCTTCTCAGCCGGGGGTCCCCCAAATGTCCCCGACTCCACACCAAGCTGGCTGTGTTGTCGAAAATTCCCATTTGGGACTGAGGCTACCTCTCACCTGGCTAGCCCCAGGGTTTGCAGCTTGCCATTTCACTGTAACTAGCTGAGATGTTTCCAGTTCCCAGGGGCCAAACCTCTGTCCTAGGATCTTTTTGCAGCCCTCAGGTTGTCCTGGGAGGACCACTGTTCTGCCCCAACTCTTGGTTTTGTTTTTTGTTTTTTTTTTGCCTGTTCTACATTTGCTCTAAGGTACTTTTTTTGTCGTGTTTGTGGGGGAAATTGGGAGAGCCTAGAGTTTTTTGACCTACTCCCTCTTCCAAGAATCTTCTCAACTTCATTTTTTAAAAGAAAGATGTATTTGTTTGGATACTAGTTTGATAGATTGTTTGGAGACTAATTGTATAACAAAGCTCTGGGCTTATCAGAGATGATTGAATCCTTAGAAAGTGCCTTAATAATCACCTAGCCCAACACTCCACATTCTACAAATGTAGAAATGTAGAAAAATTCTGCAATATTTAGAGGTGGTATTTCCTTAAGGTCACTCAACTAGTTAATGGTGGATCAAGAGTCCAGAATCCAAGGCTCCTGACTCCGCAGGCAACCAATGCTTTTTCCACCTATTTAAGGAAGATTAACTACCATTGCCAGTTAATAAGAACCTAAGCAACCCCTATAGTGTTTGTGGGACAGTGAAAGAAGGATTTCCTAAATTAGAATATAAAACATTTCTAGCATTAATGAACTAGAGAAGATTCCTCCCCCTTTAAAAATTTTTGCTTGGAGATTTATAATTAAATATATTTTATTGATGGTATTTTTATAGGACATAGAACCTTCCACAAAGAAGTATGATCCCTGAGACTTGTAAATTTAAGGTCAGCACTGGAATCCAGTAGCCCATGCACCCTTCAGGAAGGGAAAGATCATTTGGTCCCCCAGACCAAATGACCTAGAAGATGGGGATGAATAAAGGGATTGGAAATCAAGAGGGCAGGCCAGTCTGTATTGTATTTCAGAGGTCCTTAAGGTAAGGACCGTGTCACTCCTCCATATAAATCCCCAAAATGGTAAATGCCATGCTCAGTAAACTGGGGTCTGCACATATGTCGCTGCTGGAGATGGTGATCCAGCCAGGAGATGGCACATGTGCCAGAGCAAACAGCCCAGTCCTTGGCTGGACCTGCAGGCTCCTACTGCTGTGACACCCTGACATTCTCTTTTTGAGTGATGGTGCCTTAGAATCAGCATGCTCCTCACCCTAATTTCCCAGCTCAGTTTTGGAAAATTGCTCACCTCTGATGTAGAACTTTTCCTTCCTTTGAGAAGGGAAAATTTTACATTATTATCATTGTAACATCTCTGTATAATAGGAAGGTATTTTTATTATAATATATAAATTATAGATGTGAAAATGGAAACATTAGGAGATTAAACAACATAACCTGAGGTTATACGGCTAGTCTGAGGGAAAAGATAAATTTAGCATTCATATCATCTGTTATCCACGTCGGAAAAGCTACCCAACATAATAAGTAGAATATTGAACTTGGAGCCCAGAAGAGCTGAGGAGTCCTGAACAAGTAACTTAAACTTGCTGTTACTCCATTTTATCTGACTTCATGACCATATTTGGAGTTTTCTTGACAAAGATACTAGAGCTATTCCTTCTCCAGCTCACTTAACAGATGAGGAAACAGACAAACAGGATTAAGGGACTTGCTGAGGGTCACATATCTAATAAGGATCTGAGGCTGGATTTGAATTTATGAAGATGAATCTTCCTGATTCCAAGCCCAGTGCTCTATCCACTATGCCACCTAGTTACCCTTAAACAGTCCTTCATTCCCTTGGGGAAAAATTGATTAAAAAAACACAAATTGAATAGAACACAATGCAGGATCTCCTGAAAGGTAACTGCACTGAGACTTTTGGGACACTATATAATTTTTTTTTTAGGAAACTAAATAATTTTTTTGTTTGAATCTAAAATATATGTCTCAATTTCTAGCTCTTCAGTTAATTCCTCTGGATACTTTTTTCACTTTAGTTGTGGAAAATACAAAAACAGTAAGATGTACAGTGGCTATATGAGCTATAAGGACTACCCGGAAAGTATTAAAAGCAACTTAATACATTTAGTCTCTCCTGAAAGTGATAAAGGTCAGTGCAGCTACAAAAACATTTGAAAGATTTTTTTTAAAGTGAATCCTACACACAGATGGAGTTGTGTCCATCACTGAAAGAGATCCGTTGGACCCCTATTTTCACATTTGCAAAATTACAGGATTGGTCTGGGGGGGTAATTTCCAAAGTTCCCATCCAAATCTTATAATCTGATAGTTCTAGTTGTCTATGTCTGTCCAGCATTCCAAACCACTTTAATCTGATCTAGCAAGAATTTCTTTTTTTTTAGCTTTTTATTTTCAAAATATATGCATAGACAGTGTTCTACATTCATCCCTACAGCACTCTGTGTTCCAAATCTTTTCTCCCTCCTTCTCCTACACCCCCTCCCTTAGACAGCTAGTAATCTGTTAAACATACACAATTTTTCTATGTATATTTCCATAATTATCATGCTGTACAAGAAAAATCAGATCAAAATAGGAAAAAAAGAGAAAGAAAACAAAAGACAAGCAAACAACAACAAAAAGTTGAAAATACTATGCTGTGATTCACATTCAGTCCCCATAGTCCCCTTTCTGGGTACAGATGGCCCTCTCCATCACAAGTCTATTGAAATTGGCCTAGCAAGTATTTCTTAAGATCATATTATACCTATGCAAGACAGTTCTCTAGTTTCTGATGATACAAAGACATCATAACCTGTGTCCAAAAATCAGCTCAAACAAGGCTCAAGTAAATTTGGGAATTTAAGAGCAAATGAAACAAGAAAACTCCATCAGATATCTACTATGGGCATAACATTATAAAATTTTAAATTTGTGCAAGCTAGAACAGGAGACAATGAATTTAAAAGTAACTTTTTTCAATATTTGCCCTAAAAGGATGCATTAGGTATCAGGAGAGATGTTGGTTTCAAGAAGTGATTTCAGTGATCAATACTTCTTTAAAAATATAAGGTCTGGGGAAGCTAGGTGGCTCAGTGGATAGAGCACCAGCCCTAAAGTCAGGAGGACCTGAATTCAAATCTAGTCTCAAACACTTAACATTACCTAGCTGTGTGACCCTGGGCAAGTCACTTAACCCCAACTGCCTCAGCAAAAAGCAAAAATAAATAAGGTCCTTAACATATTGTTAAGGCCTGTCAAGTAGACTTGGCAGACTAGAGTACTGAGTAGAATAAACAAATAATCAAATTCTGATGTCATATAAAGAAAAATTCTGTAATATTTAGAGGTGGTCTATCACAAGAGACAGAATCATAGACCTTGGAATTACAAGGGTCCTCAAGAAATGACCTGGTTAATCTTCCTACCTGGAAGTCATTTCTGCACCTTCTTAAAATTCCTTTCATTATAGAACATATACACACTACTTTTTGCCCTGTTATACAATACCAAAGGGGAAAAAATCCAAGCAGTTGTCTGATTTAGGTCCTAACCTCTCTTTTAGTTGAAATCTCTGAAAAAAAAAACAAAAAACAAAACAAAAAAAAAACCAACCCTTTTCTAGACCAACTTCATTATATTGTAAGGATTTTTCTGGATTTTTGCTTAATGATTCTTTGGTGAATAAAATTCCTGCTATTTGATATTAAAAAAGTATTTATAGTAAAACCTTAATTATTCAACATTCTTAAGGAATCTAATGTAGGTTTTTTTAAAAAAAAATATTTTATATATGGGTCAAGTAGACAATTCTTTAGTTTCAGATCTTGTTGAAATTCTATTTTTTTTAAAGGAGCATCAGGGGGCAGCTAGGTGGTGTAGTGGATAAACACCAGCCCTGAAGTCAGGAGCACCTGAGTTCAAATCTGGTTTCAGACACCTAGTTGTGTGACCCTGGGCAAGTCACTTAACCCCAAATGTTTCCAGAAAAAAAGGAGCATCAGTGCTAAGAAAGAACATTATCAGTGCCCAAATGGCACCCTCCCAGTCCTTTCATCGTATTTTCAATTTCACAATGCATCTATATTAGCATATAGTTTCCATATATTTGTTAATAATGACTTTCTTGTTCTTGCAAGTACTGAAATGTTCAGTCGTTTTTTTCTTCATCTTCCGGCAATACAGCTTGCAATACAATAATCTGTACAACTTTTGTTCATGTCCTTCTATAAACCCTCCAGACAGGATTAATCAATATGCCAGAAGCTTTCCCTCTAGATCTTTATTATTTCATGGATGCCAAGGCAATATTTGGACTTGTCCAAGGTCATATAGTTAATCAGTATAGAGACAGGATTTGACCTCAGATCATCCAATGATAGATAGATTAAGAGTTAGATGGGATCTCAAAAACTATTTAGTCCAACTCTTTAATTTTGCAGATGAGGAGACTAAGGACAGAGACATTATAATTGATCTAAGGTCATAGAGCTAGGAAGAAGCAGAGCAGGGCCTCTGACTCCCAAACAAGTTCTTTCCACTACACTATGGTTTTTTGAGTAAGTTCTTAAAATTGGAGTCAGACAATATAAGAACCTGCTATCTATGTCACCCCTCTCACTCTGTAATGGGGGAAGTGACTTGCCCAGTATCACAGAGTGAGTCGTACATCTAGAACTCGGGAGTCCTGATTCTCACTCCATTCTTCTATTAACCTACACAGCCTCTAATTTACTTACTTGTCTTTTGCCAAGTCTCAAAAAAGTTGAACGTCCTCCCGGTTATTTTGACTAGCTGAGTATGACTTAGTGGAGGTTTTACTGTATAATGTTTCTGAACACTTGCAAACCATCAGGCCCCGTAAGATGCTGGGTTTTACCATCTTATTCACAGTCCCCAATCTAACTGGTACATTGCAGCCTGATTCTCCTTATAGCACTAGTTTGGAATTGCTCTCTTTAAGTCATCAGGAAACAGTACCATTGGGCCTAATGGTTAGTGTTTATGTATTGTTTCCTCCTTCTTCCTTCCACTTCACACAAGTTACTTTGTCTGTTCCTCAATTTTTGTACCAGCTCCCAAAGGAGGAGGGTCATGGGAAACAGATACTATATAAATAATTTATTTACCAATAGGCCTCCCTTACTTCTCATTTATACACGGCATAATAAACAACTTTGGGAGGCCTTTAGGACTAGGACTCATGCAATGATATGCCATGAGTCCAGTGGACTGAAGGTGAAATACACCATTATCTTTTGCTAGATGAACTGAAAATGAAAAGGCATATATTTGGGGGAATGGCCAATATAAGATTTTTTTTTGCTGGACTATGCATGTTTATGTGGGGTTTTTTTGTTTTATTTTTGCTATTATGTTATTGTTGTTTTAATGGAGAGGGTAGTGGGAAAGACAGATTACAAGAGTATCTAAAAATAAATTTTTTTAAAGAAATAAAAGAGGAAACATGCCTCTGCAGAATGGTCACACTTGATCTCTGAGAAAGCTCAGAATCGACTACTGACTACATATAACCATGACAATTGTGGCTTTTTTTCACCTAATCTTAATCCTTCCTTAAGAGAATAAATAGTGTGATCATTTTTTATTTGTCTGTGTATGTGTTAGACTTGGTTGGTATTTTCTGAAACCCATGCTATAGTCAGTAAGAATTTCAGTGAAACACCAGATACCCATTAGTGCAGCATCAGTGCTGAGCAAGAATATTGGCAATGCCCAGTCCCCTGGTTCTGTTTTGCTTTTCAATTTCACTCATCTCATCTATACTAGCATTTATTTTCCATTTATTTGATAAAAAATTCTGATCAGAGAGAGACTTTTTTTTTTTTGCAAGCCTCTTGGGAGACTCTAGTTTCAGTCTTGGCGCCAGGGTCGGGAGGTTGGTCCTTGCTTTTCTGTAGGATGCATCCATCAGACAGTAAACACAGACAGCCCATCATTGATTCTGGACGGTCTTTGTTGTCTTAAGTGTTTATATTCTTTACAGAAATCTTAAAATTTACACACAAAAAAAATCCCCAACAAATCCAAGTTCTAAGTCAACTTGGAAACATTAGCTTTGTACTATTTTTGTATTATTTGGCTAATCTGATACATCAGGAGAAGCATAAAAAGCTCTGATGGCTACAGATCTCTTGAACTAATCCAGCTAGAATGACATTACTGTTGTTAATATTTATGACTGTTGCCCAGATGGTCCCTTTTATCATTTCCCCCCTCTCTTTTATCCCCTCAGAAAATAGGGGAAGTACCTTTGTTATTAGTAATTTTGCATTTTTGTGGATATTTTGCTTTACTTTTAGGTTGTTATTATTACTGTCAGCATAAATGAAGCAGCATAACAGACTAGAGAAGAAAGAAAAGTGTAATTATATACTGCGCTCTACAAGCAAAATAGGGGCATCAAAAAACGGTGACTGTTCAGATTAGAAACTGGACTCCATGGTAACCCAAAGACTTGAATTTTGAAGTAAAAAATTTAGGGTTAAGTGAGAGGAACTCTATGAAGGGGTAGATAGCCAGTCTGTCATATTCTTATCTTCATGAGAGTTCAGACTCACAACAGTTATTATCTCATCTCACCACTCTGTGACTGAATGGCAAGACTTGAGAGTGCTTTCCTGGAGCGTCAATTCTAGGAACTCATTTCTCAATATTGTCATGAACATTAGTCTTTAGTGCAACAGAAATGATTTTTACTACTACCTGAATGAAGATTTACTTATTTTTATAGTATTTTATTTTTTCCAAATGCACACAAAAATAGTTCTCAACATTCACCTTTGTCAAACTGTATTCCAAATTTTTCTCCTTTTCTCTCCCAATCCAATATAGGTTAAACATGTGCAGTTCTTCTAAACATATTTCCATATTTGCACAAGAAAAATCAGAACAAAAGGGGAAAAAACATGAGAAAGGAAACAACAACCACCCAAAAGGTGAAAATAGTATGCTTGGATCTTATTCAGTCTCCATATTGTCTCTCTGGATGTGAATGGCACCAAGTCTGTAGGAACTGCCTTGGATCACCTCATTGTGAAAAAAGTCAATTCATCACAGTTGTTCGTCACATAATCTTGTTGTTGCTGTGTACAATGTTTTCTTGGTTCTGGTCCTGAGTGAAGATTCAGAAAGGCATTAATCATCTATAGGTATATGACATAAAGAATAGATTTTTTTAGCTTGGTACAAAAATCATATTGAGAGATGCAATAGGGTATGTTAAGAGCCCCATGGCTTCTTGCCTTCTGAAGATCTGGATTTGAGTCCCGGTTTAGACATTTCCAATCTGTGTGATTTTGAAAATTACTTTAGGTTCTCTGTAAATTGAGAATAATAATATACATACTATTTGTCTCTTAGGCTTCTTGTGTGACATAATGCATGCAGGAGAAGGGCAGGGATGGGACATGACTGTGAACAAATTTTATCTTCTTCAAGGGTGTTGGCTTCCTCATTTCTAAAATAATGGCAAGCTAAGTTCAGTAGTTCTCAAAACCACTAGGAACCCTGGGGGATTCCCCTAGACCTTTTTAGGCGGTATATGAAGTAAAAATCATTTTCATAATATTATTAAGATATTTTAATTTCTTATATTTAATTTTACAATATCATAATATACTCACAATAAAAGCACTGAAGGGGGAGTGAATTTACTGTAATGAATGGGAGAGGGGAGGGGAGAGACAGTGAGGTCCTCAGTTATTTCTCAGTGTTGCAAATTCTTGAGTCCAAAAATGCTTGAGAACTACTGGGTTAGGTGATGTAAGATGAATTTAAGGACAAAGTTTCTGTAATGCTCTGATAACAACAAAGAGCCACAGTGATTTGGTGGCTCCTGCTTTTGGGGGTTTTGATATAAAATTGGACTAGAATTTTCATAGTCCAACTGTGGCAAAATAGTGAATTCTAAAACTGAGGACATATACATGGGATAATTAAAGCAAAGCAAATTTGAGATGCCATAAAAGTGTATGGAAGAGAGAGAATGTCTGAGTTATCTAGAGAATTGTCGCAATTCTCTTTTATGATGTATAGAAAAACAAAAGAATCTGTATATCTAGTCTTAATATTCAAAAGTATCCTTAGGCATCCATCTACGTGGTAGAAAAAATAAAGTTGGGCACTTAGTCATAATGTAACAATAATAAAATAATGTTTATGACTTTTTTGGGTTTTTTTGCCTCAAATAAATAGGTTTTTGAGTTAACCACACTTCTACTATAATTTTCTTCCATTAAATTGATATAGAATAAAGTTTTGCTTCTATCTCCTAATGAAATTATGGGTTTTTCTTTACTATTTTCCAGGAAATAATAGAAATATTTAGGTGTCTAGAAAAATTAGGTTTTTTTTAGTATAGCCTTCATTCAATGTCTTCTTTTGTTTACTGAAGGTCCTTAGCAATTAAAAAATTAATCTTTTTCTCTTTTTAAGTTATGGTGGTAGTATTTTTAAGATTATATTATTTTTCAGCTTTTTTTGCAGCAAATTTTAGATTACTGTGACATTTTCACTTCTATTTTAACACCCTTATAACTTTTGGAAAAATTATCCTCTTAAACCTTTATTCCTAAACAAGAAGGTAGATTTGGGTTTGGTTACTGAGCTTTTATACAAATCTGAATAGAATAAAACAAAATAAAAAAATCAACATAACACCCCCCCCAACTTCAAATAGCACCTATTATGATGCATTAAGACAAGATAAGATATTGAAAAGTCTACACTTCCTTTGAGAGAAGATCCCTTTGCCAGTTTTGAAAATAAAAAAGATTTTATGTAATTGAAAACTGGGTCCGCATATAGTCATGTGTACTCATGACTAGTTTATCCTAAAGATCTATTGAATTAGGCTAGAATTTTTATTAATAACTACTTGCTAGTACCCCTATTAGTTGCCAATTGCTAGTATAATTAGAAGGTGGAAGTGAAAGTTGCTATTAGGCTTCCTTGGAGGTGGAAGTGAATTCATAGCATGGGTTTAAACTTATTTTATCCTTTTTTTTAAATTCTTTTAGCCTCAAAATGTGTATGCTCTCCTGTAACCATTTATCTAATAAAGTGAAAATACAAAATCCAGCTATTTAATCAGTTTTTCAGCACTTAGAAAGAATTTTAATTTTAAAAGGGGGAGGGTCCAAGTGGATTACTATATTTTTTACCTTTCAGACATACCCAATTACAGAATTCATTTTCTTTTGGGAGGGGATATTAGTAGAAAAGAAATGAAAGGAGATAGAGAAAACAGTACAGCTGAGACCAAACGACAACCAAGTTGCCAAGATAAAGAGGAAAAGCTGCAGTACAAGAAACAGGGTAGAGAAGAGTTGGTGAGAATGACTAGAGAAAAAGGTGAGCTTTTTGAAGAATTGTGTGCATTCTTATGCAATTTCTTAATGGGACAAGTATAGTACTGCAAGGTAGAAAGCTGTTTACAGATATATCCACATCTTTTCTCTCCCTTTTTGTCCTTGTTAATACTAAATCAGCCTTACACATTAAATGGGAAGATTCCAATATAGCCCAGATAATGCTAGTATAAAATAAGGCTTGCAAGCAATTAAAAGAATCCTTGAATATTTGACTTATGAAATTTAAATGACCAAGTTTTCAATTTCTAAATTCATTTTCTAAATCTTTTGAATCTTTGGAAAAGATGGGTCTTTGCAAAACTCAAAAAAAGACAAACTTGTTAAACATTTTTCTACTTTAAAAAACTATATATTTACCTATAAGCTAGTATTTGTCCTAGAGTTGGTTTCTAATATTTATAAAAAATTAGCTTGATTTTTGGATTGTTATTCAAATGTATTTTCTTTATATAAAGTTGATCTATGCACAGCAAGCAAGAATAAGCAAGCAAAGCAGGAGTGGCTTCTAAAAAAGATTTCATTTCCATTTGGCCTCTGTTATATATTTAAAGATTCAAAATACAGAAACATTTTACACAATGTTTTATGAACATAGATTTTGGAAAGCTGTACAGAGATGGTTGTAACAATAGCCTTTATAAAGTGATATAACATCTGTTACTTATATCCAGTAGAATGTAAGCTCTTCAAGGACAGGGACTATTATTTGTCTTTGCATTTTTCTCATATTTTGTATGCCTTGTGCATAGAAGACACTTCCCAAGTGTTTGTTCATGTACTAAGGGTATTAAAAATACTTTCCTGCTGTTCAGTTTTCCCTTTTGGGGGAGTTTTCTTGGCAAAGATACTGGAGGGTTTTCCATTTTCTTCTCCAGTTTGTTTTACAGATGAGATAATTTGGGTAAATAGAGTTAAGTGATTATATAGGGACACACTAGTAAGCATCTGAGGCTAGATTTGAACTCAGGTTTTCCTGGCTGCAGCCCTGATTACTCTAGCCATTATATCACTTAGCTGCCTCATAAAAAGCATAGGTTCAGCTATATGTTCAACTTTTGTTTACAAGGAAATTTTTATTTTATTTTATTATAAATTTTATTACAAAATTTGTTTTATTAACAAATTTGAAGTACATAGGTACTTCAAAACATACAATCCTTTGTATACTGCCTTTGCATGAAAAAAAAAAGTTAAGTAAAACTAGTTAATAGAGAATAAACCCAATTTAATGTTACTTTGCTAAATCAGATATTTTTTTTTTTTTTTTTGCTTTTTGCTGAGGCAATTGAGGTTCAATAACTTGCCCATGTTAAGTGTCTGAGACCAGATTTGAACTCAGGTCCTCCTGACTCCAGGGCTGATGCTCTATCCACTGAACCACCTAGCTGCCCCATAAATCAGGTATTCTAACATCTTTTTTCGATTCGGAGTTAGGTTATTCTTTGTTTTTATCTAGAGAATTAGCTAAATGTTAAGTATGAATGATAGTTGAATATTTTCTTCTTGTATTTCATTTTGCTATTTGTATTAGAATCTTAAAATAACATTTAAAATCTTATATATTTACACCAAATCAAATTGTTCAGTTTAAAAGCCAGTCTCCTTTCCACAAAATGCCAAGAAGCAGCACCTTTCATTATACAAACCTTTTGTGAATGTATCTGTGCCTCAAAATGTTGAGAAGGAAGGGGGTTTGAGAGAAAATGAATGATTGAATGAAGTCCATGGAATTGAAAGGCAAAGCTTCTTTTCTTTCAGTGTTTTAAGCTGTTACACCAAATGTAAAAATAACCAAGTTTGTACTATTTTTGTAATTGTTCTTGGATATTATTTTACTTAAAACATTTATTATTTTGTGCTTTTCCAAGTTTATATATCATATTTTCTCCTCCTTCTCCCTAGAGGCTCATATCTTCTATTTGTATCAATGGAAAAAGTGCTTTCTAGACTCTTCATTTTCAGCTACCAAGTGGATTGGTGATACTTTTGAGTCCAAAGAAATTTGTCTTATAACTTTCCTCTATTCCAATGGTATAATGCTTCAAAATTGATTAACATTTTGGATTTTTAGTCTTAATCTAGCTGGCAATAATAAGACTGGATAAAAAACACAAAGGAAGGGGGAGAAAAGGGATTACAGAATTTTGTCATTGGAAGGAGCCATTTAATTTAACTGCATTTGAACAGGAGTTCTTTCCACAGCATTCTGGATAAATGAATATCTAGTCCCTATCAAATCTCCCAGGAATTAAACTTCTGGTTAACTCTAATTGTTAGGAGCCACTACCACTAAATCTAATGTTAATCTGCTTAACTGCAAATTTCTCCAGTTATTTCTTGATTTTCCCCCCTTGGCTAAACCCTTCTTATATTCCTGTTGAAATATTTGAAAATATAGTTGTTAAATATTCCATGTCTTTCCCTACTCCTTAATTCTGTTCAGACTAAAAAACTCAGTTCCTTTAATGAAACTTCTATATGACATGGTCTCAGATCATTTTAATCATCCTGGTCACCCTTTGGTTGCTGGTCAAAGTCTTCCTTAAATTTAATTCCCAGAATTGAACATGGTATGGAGATGTGATCTGACCAGGAGTGGATAGGCACTGCGATTCTCTTAAATTTAAGATCAAGTTAGATTTATTTGTCTTTGTTTTTGTTCATCAGATCAAATTTACATGGCTAACAAAGGATGATAAAAGATGAACGGAAAGAGAAAGGAACTCCCTTTGTAAAAGAGCTAGTAAATGCCATTATATATTTTAGAAGTGGTTCATAGCATTATTTTTTAACCTTTGTATTACACTTTGTTCTTGATTCTACACTTAGTTCTTGATTCTAATGCAAGTAAGCAGAAATAAAAATGTCTTAACAAATTTATTTCATCTACTAGATGATAAAACTCCATGAAGGAAAACTGACATTGACTTATTATGCATTTTACATAGTGTTTTGTATCTAATAGCTGTTTAATATCTGTTGAATGAAAAATGAGAATGTAAAGTATATAGTATATGACTGTGATAAATCTGATTTTATTTGTGAGGAAAATGTAACTTTGGTACACAGTAGGGAGGCCCAGAATTTAATTAGCTATGTTTTTCATGGACAGAAGGCTTGTTTATTAATGATTTCTGAATGAACTTTATTTTATCAATGATCTAGTTTCAGTAAAAGTTTTTATTTCTACTTGGAATAATGTAAGTAAGCACTTAAAAAAATACTCCAACCCAATTAAATTATTCTTTGAAATGGAAATAGAAGCATGAATTTTTTTAATGTAAATTATTCCTTGGTGGAATATGAACTGAATTTTTTTGTTTTCATTTCAGAATTTTAAACTGAGTTTTTGTGTGGGCAGAACTTTAGTAGGAATCAAAAGGAACCTTGTCTGCATTAGGACTTGGAAATCAGGAAGTAGTAGTCATGATGGATATATGACCATGCTATCACTGCAAGGAAGTAGCCTGGTGTTTAAAAAAAAAAAAGGCAAAATTCAAATCATGGATTCAGAAAATAAATGTGGAGTTGGAAGGAATATTAAGAGAATCTCTAATACAACACTCACTTAACAGATTGGAAAAGAAACTGGGTCAAAGAGTATGTGCCTGGTATAATAAAGTGTAAGGCTGATTTTTCACTCTGATTCTCTGACTGAATCATTTACCCTCTCTACTGACCTGTCCTGCCCTTAACGGATTACCCATTCAGAACCTCAGGGCTTTTTGCTTTTGGACCCCTATTAATACTTGGTTTAGCCCTCTCTCCCCACAACAGTCTAAGAAGCCTTTTCTGACTTTTAGACTAGACTTTTTAGACTTTTAGACTTCTCCGTAGAGCACAGGCTATTTCCAGCAGCATCTCTAAGAAGCTCAAAAATCTCGAGGAATCTGTCTCTTGAGCCTGCCCAGAAGTTTAGAGTTAAAAGGGAAATTAGGAGTCACTGATTGCAGCCTCCGAAATTCAGAGGAAATTTGCTCAAAGTCACAGAGCAAAGTGGGCCTCGAACTGATTCTGTGATCTGTCCTTCCTCCCCCCAGTGGCTTTAAGGCCGCGTGGGGCGTGTGGGACTTACAGTCTTGGCTCTGGCCAGGGCTGCCCTCAGGATCTCCGAGACCATTCCTGAACTTTCAGTCCTGTCCTGAGGCCTGAAGGAGCAGCCTACAAATACCCTCTTTTAACCTCTCTGAGGTCAGAACTGCCATAACGGCTTCCGGCCAGGGAGAGACGCTGCTTCAAGACAGGCTATTGAGTGTTGTCGCGCGGCCCATTATGGCGACAGTAATTCGGCCCACTTTCTTTTATGAAAGGAAAAAAAAAATTAGAAAGAGTAGGAAGAAATGGCTTTAGCACATGCAATCTAAAGGCCCTCCAGGAAAACCCCTTTGAAAAGTGTCTGTGTGAGGCCGTGACCTTGGGTGGGAGATATGACCTTGTAGAGGAAAGGCGGCAGTGCTGGGGGTGTGGCTTCTTGCCGCTCTCCCCATGTGTGGGGCCTGCGATCCCAGAAGCCTCAGCTATGGGAGGAAGCACTCGGAGGTGCCACGTGAGCCACGAGGCACCCCTGGAGGAAGTGTGGAGGAATCGGCCCTCTGACCCCTGACTGCTGACCTCTCCCCTGGGAGTGCCCTGGAGGAGGAGAAGCACATCCTAAGGTCAGGGCACGGAGGCCCAGAAGACAGAGAATCCAGAGCAGCCAAGGGGGGCCTAGGTGGGTCGCATGTGCAGTCTTTGGGTGCGAAGGCGCCCTTTTTGGAAATGGGGCGAACGTAAAACGTCCCAGCGATACAAAGGGCGAAGCGCTCACTCTTCCTTCTGTGTCTGAGTATCCTTGGGAACTGCTCTGCAGCTGGGGGTACCCTCCCCTGCGCCTCACATTCATGCAGCTGTTCCCTTCCCTTGCCCTTTCCCCCCTCCTGGGGCAGTGGCTCATGTGCCCCCCTCTCCCAATGCCCCTGGCTCATGGGCCACCCCCCAGCCCCCACATGGCTGCATCCCAGGAGGGGGGCTGGAAGCTGGCCAAGGCCTCAGCCTGTCCTGAGCTGCCCGAGGTGGTTGTCACTATATATATGGGCTAGAATGGAGTGCCCTGGTATCTCTTGGAATAGACTTCGGGAATATTAGTGTCAGAAAACTATTCAGAAAGGCAAACTCAATCATCAGGTATATTAAAATGTGAGATGGAACCTCCCTCTGCGTATCAGAGGATTTCTCCCCTCCCTGCTGTATATCGGGTATAACAAATCTCTTTTAAGAAGCAGCTACCTTGTTTAAAGTGCTGTGTCCTGCCCAGGGTGCCTGCTATAAATCTCCCTGAAAAGGCATGACTGCTTGTCTTTGGTGGCTTTTTTCTTCGTGGACATGGCTTTATAGAGTGCAGAGTTTTAGATTTGGAAGGGCCCTTGGAGGCAATCACCACTAGGCCTGGCCTGTGGCTCCCAGCAGGAGGAGGAACCAAAGGCCTCCCATCCTGCTAATAACGCTAGCATTTTATAATAACAATGTATGTGGTTTCAATCATGTATTCAGCACTGGTAACTGCTTTGCTCTTCTTACCTCATTTGATTCTTATAACAACCTGGGAAGGTAGATTCTGTCATTATCCCTTTTTAATAGCTAATAGATAACATTTCTATGGCAGCTTACTCTGTGCTGGACATTGTGTAAAGAGTTTTATAATTGCTATCTCATTTGATCCATCCAATAACCCCAGGAGGTAACTATTATCATTCTCCATTTTACAGATAAGGAAACTGAGGCAAGCAGCGGTGAAATAATTCCTCCGGGTGATACAGCTAGTAAGTGTGAGGCCAGGTTTGAATTGGTCCTACAGCTAGTAAGGATCTGAAGCCTGGCACATAAATAGGAGCAATAATATAACAACAATGCTGATGGTTACTGTAAGTTGAAATGATATTTGTAAAGGGCTTAGCACCATGCCTCACACGGAATAGTTATTGTTACAAGTACTGGTTATTATTATAAATTTAGAATATTTGTAAAATACTTAGCGAAGTGCCTGGCACATAGATGTAATACAAATACTGACTGTTATTACAAACTAAGATAACATTTGTAAAGTGCTTAGCATTGTGCCTAGCACATAGGAGATACAATATTTATTCCGTTCATTCCATCTAGCTCAAAGGGGAAGAACTGGGAGCAGGGGGTAGCAGTTGGGGGGGAAAGGAGACTTAGACTTGGTGTATAGAAATAATTTCTCTAACAATTCAGGTTTCAAATGATTATTAGAGGCTTTATAAATGTCTGAACTTATAATAATCAGAATTTATATAGTTACCACTATATGCCAGGCATTGTGCTAAGCATTTCATAAATATCTCAATTTATAATAACAACTAGCATTTGTATAATCACTATTGTGGGCCAGACATTGTGCTTTAAATTATTATTTTGTTTGATCATCACACCAACCTTATTATTATCCTCATTTTAAAGATGAGGAAACTGAGGCAAACAGAAGTTGTTTTGCTCAGGGTCACACAGATACTAAGTCTTGACTCCCAGTTCCAAGGCTGTATCTACTGTTCCACCTAATTGCCTCAAATGGAACAACTCTGAGCCCTCTTCCTCGAGATAGCCCTTAAAATAATTTAATGACAGAGGTTTTGTTTTCCTTAAGTCTTCTTTTCTGCAGGCTAACTGACCCTAGTTCCTTCAGTTGTCCTTATACAGCAGCTTTTCTCTCTACACTATGATTTTATAAAAACACAGTTCTGAGACCATGTCACGACCTTGCTCAGCAAACTCTTGTGTCTCCCTTTTATCACTAGGACCAAATACAAAGAGCCAATACAGTATACAGGATGGAGAGCCAAACTCATAGCTAGGAATATTTAGGTCCTAATTTACTGACATTGGCTGGGTCACCTCAGTTAACCTTTTGTGTTCCAGGCCACTGTCAAGTATACATTTTGTAGAGAGGTTTCCAATCCATACTAGTAGAGGTTACTTCCTCACTTGGGAGCTTTCTATTGGAATAATCTCAACAATAAAAATAAATTACAAAATAGCTAAAATTTATTTAACACTTCCTCCCAGCCAGGCACTGCACTCTGCTAGGTGCTTTACAAATATCTTCTCAGTTGATCCTCACAACCACCCTAGGAGCAGGCACCTTTATTGTTCCCATGTTACAGATGAAGAAACGGAGGTTAACAGTGTTAATTGACTCGTCCAGAGTCACACAGATAGATTTGAACTTGGATCTTCTTTACTCTTAAGTTGGGAGCTCTATCCACTGTACCACCTATCTCCCTGACTTTCATTTGTGGTTTTCCTCAATAAAATAGAAACTTTTTAAGGGTATGGACTATTTTATTTTTGTCTCTATGTTCCTAGGACATAACGCAGTGCCTGGCACATACTGGGTGTTTAGTATTAAATACTGATTATTAATTAGTTTAATTGAAAAATAATGCTGATTAATCTCTAGGTCCTTCACTATCCTGTTTGCTGCCAATTCATTCTTGCACCTTTCACTGAAATTTATCCCTTGATAATTAATGTCTAATTGTATTCTGTATGTATTAGTATCTCCTTCATGTGTCTACGGTTGTGTGAACCTTGTGGCTGAAGGATCTGGAGATGGGTAGCTCAGAGGAGAGAAGTCTTAGGGAGAGGGGAAATGCTGGGAACTTGAACATTGCCTTCTAATATTTGTAGGGCTGTTACGTGGAAGAAACATTTTATTTGTTCTATACCTACGGAGAACAGAACTAGAACTAATAGGAAAAATGAAAGGAAACACATTTTCTTAATAAAAGGGGCAATTTCAGGACATTTGAAGCAGAGTGTAAACAGTTTGAGCTATAGATTCTTGTCCTTAGAGGTACTTGAAGAGAAGCCAGACTTTATCAGGGATGGTGTGGAGAGAATTTGCCTTTGGGGCAGGTAAGTTGGACTAGATAATATCTTTTTAAATTATATTTAAAAATATGAAGTTAAAATTCAAAAAAAATTGTGCTTCAATATATAGCAGAACACAAGAGATGATTATATATGCAGTTGTGAATCTCCATTTCAACACAATACTTTCAAAACTATTCTACTTGTCTCTGCTTCCTATTAACATTGTGTGTGTGTGTGTGTGTGAATATATATATGTGTGTGTGTATATATATATATATATATATATATATATTTTTTTTTTTGCTAAGGCAATTGGAGTTAAGTGACTTGCCCAGGGTCACACAGCTAGGAGATGTTAAGTGTCTGAGGCCAGATTTGAACTCAGGTCCTCCTGACTTCAGGGCCTGTGCTGTATCTACTGTGCCACCTAGTTGCCCTCCATTTTCTGTATACTTTTTAAAATTATAAGGCGCTTTTTTGGATCTAGGAAGTGAATCACTTTTGCTATCTTTCCCCAATTCTCTTCAATGAATTAAGGGGGGAGGGAGACCTTATAATAAGCTATTTAGCTAAATGAATTCATGTGGTAGCCATGTCCAAAAATATGTCTGTAACTTTGTTTCTATCACTTTCTTTTAATCCAGAGATGAGTAACATGCTCACTCTGGGTCCCCTGGAGCTATGGTTTGTCAGTGATTTGATTATAGTTTTTAAGTCCTTAAAAATTGCCTTTTTTAAAACTGTTGTCTGTGTATAAATTGTTCTCTGTAAATCATTTCTCTCTGCTGCAGTTCACGTTGTCCATGATTCTCTGATTTCATCTTTCATTATTTCCTATGGTGCAATGACTTAATGACTTCCGGACCTGCTCAGTTCTAAGATTACACAGCTAAATTAGCCTTGCTAATGTTATTGATTGTCTATTTTTAAAACATTTTGTTCTTGAATATTTTTTAACTCAAATATAATTTGGTTAAATGTTCCAATAGACCCACCAAAACTTTTAGAATGTAACATATAATAGCCATTGGAACTGCCCTAATCACCTCACTGTTGAAAAGAGCCACGTCCAACCCGGTTGATCATCATATAATTTCATTGTTACTATGTACAATGTTCTCATAGTTCTACTTATTTCACTTAGTATCAGTTCAGTAAGTCTCTCTAGGCCTCTCTAAAATCATCCTGCTGGTTGTTTCTTATAGAACAATAATATTCCATAACATTCATATACCATTATTTATTCAGCCATTCTCCAGTTGATGAACATCCATTCAGTTTCCAGTTCTTTGCCACTACAAAAAGGGCTGCCACAAACATTTTTGCACATGTGGGTCCCTTTCCCTCCTTTAAGATCTCTTTGGGATACAGGCCCAATAGAAACACTGCTGGGTCAAAGGGTATGCAGAATTTGATTGCTTTCCAGTATGGTTGGATTCATTTACAATTCCACCAACAGTATATCAGTGTCCCAGTTTTCCCACATTCCCTCCAACATTCATCATTATCTTTTCCTGTCATTTGAGAGGGATGTAGTAGTACTTCAGAGTTGTCTTAATTTGCATTTTTCTGATCAGTAGTGATTTAGAACATTTTTTCATATGACTAGAAATGGTTTTAATTTCATCTTAAAGTTGTCTGTTCATATCCTTAAGTTATTTATCAATTGGAGAATTAATTGTATTCTTATAAATTTGGGTCAATTCTCGACATAGTTTAGAAATGAGACCCTAATCAGAACCCTTAGATGCAAATTTTTCCCCCAGTTTACTGCTTCCCTTCTAATCTTACCTGCATTGGTTTTGTTTGTACAAAACCTTTTTAACTTAATATAATCATTAATATAATCAAAATTTAACTTAATATAATCATTAATATAATCAAAATTATCCATTTTGCATTCTATAATGTAATCCAGTTCTTCTTTGGCCACAAATTCCTTCCTTCTCCACAGATCGGAGAGATAGACTATCCTTTGTTCTTTTAATTTGCTTATTACTAAAAGCTTATTACTATTACTCTTTATGTCTAAATTATGAACCCATTTTGACCTTATCTTGTAATAGGGTGTTAGGTGTGGGTTAATGCCTAGTTTCTGCCATATTATTTTCCAATTTTCTCAGCAATTTTTGTCAAATAGTGAGTTCTTATCCCAGAAGCTGGAGTCTTTGAGTTTATCAAACACTAGATTGCTAGTCATTTAATATTGTGTCTTGTAAATCTAACCTATGCCCCTGATTGACTGCTGTATTTCTTAGCTAGTACCAAATGGTTTTCATGACTGCTGCTTTATAATATACTTTTAGGTCTGATACAGCTCGGCCACTTTCATTTGCATTTTTTTTCCCATTAATTCCTTTGAAATTCTTGACCTTTTGTTCTTTCAGTTGAACTTTGTATCTATTTTTTTCTAGTTCTGGAAAGTAATTTCTTGGCAGCTAGATTGGTATGCCACTTAATAAGTAGATTAATTTAAGTAGAATTGTCATTTTTGTTATATTACCTTGGCTTATCCATCAACACTTGATATTCTTCCAGTTGTTTAGATCTGACTTTGTGTGGATATTAATTTTTTTTGGACTGTTTGGATAACTGTACTTCAATATAATTGATTTTCTTTTTCATCCAATGTACTTCATTTTACATATTTAAAAAAACATTCTTCTGAGAAAGAATCCATAAGTTTCACCACAGTGCCAGAGGAATCCATGATGCATAAAAAGTTCAGACTCCCTACATTAATGATTTGATTTTGAAATATATATCCTGTGCACTTATATGCTTAGAAAACACATCTTCCTTCTTTCTTCAGTAATAATTATGTCTGCAAGTGGGGGTTCACCATAAAGCCTTAAGGAGCTGCTGCCAGGGTATACCACATTCTTATTTCCTGGATGAGGACTAAGAGTCAGGAATGTGAGTGAATTACCCAAGAGTCTTCAGGTTCTGGATCACATGAAAATGTTTGTGATACAAGGGCTATAGCTGAATATTAGTTACATTTGGAGTCCTTTTCTCCACAGCCCTCACCACCTTCTCCCATGGGACCTTTCTCTTCTCTATTTCTTTCTAAACCCATACTTTAATCACTCCTTAGCTGTTTATGCCAAGAAAAGATGGGTTTGGGCAAAGTGTTCTGTCACTTGTTATAACAGTAAACTCTTCCTTGGTGGAGCTGCTTGGCTTTGTGCTTGTTGGGTGAAGAAGATGAGCAGAATTCATCAGGAAGAGCTGGATCTGGTGCTTATCTGGCAGTCAGTAGGCAATAGGGAAAAACGCTGAGATGGGAGTCCCTGCTGAATGTGTGGGACCCTTGTCAGAAACCTCTGTCCTGGAGCTGGAGGCCTTGGGCAGGGCCCTGACATCTGGGCCAGTTTTTTCCTCTGTAAATTGAGGACCCTTCATTCTCCGGAGCTATGATTTTATGATTATAAATTTTGTACTATATACTTTGTAGGGGCATTGTGAGAATAAATGGGAGAATCCATGTAAAGTGCTTTGTAATCATAAAATGCTCCATAAACACAGGGTGCTATTATTTATTTTTAGCAGCAGCTGCTATTATTTATTTTTTAGCAGCAGCTGCTTTAAAACAAATGAGGCCTTTGTCGCACAATCAAATGTTGTATTTGACATTTTAGGAACATTCTTAAGTGTGGAACTTTAAGTTATCTGACAGAATTTAATTATTAACTTTATCTCTTCTTAGATACTGATCTCCAGATGGATTGTAAAGAAGTCATATTACATAAGAAATCATATTTAAGCCATGGTTATATTATAGGAAAACATTTGAATTCTAGGTACATAGTAAAGGCCCAGTGAATGACTTATTTCTTTCTACTTTGAGAAAAGGGGAAATGAGAAGTAAACAAGTTACAATTAGGAATTTTACTTTTAGATCAGACCTGTGATTGCATTGAGAGAACCCTAGGCTTTGCATTGAGAGAACCCTAGTGAGGAAAAGCCTTTTCTCAGTTCATCATCTTGGCAACTTATAGCTTCAGAAAGTTTTTTTAGAGCAGGGCTTCTTAAATTTTTTCCACTCGTGACTTTTTTGCCTAAGAAATTTTTATCGACTCAGAGTGTAGGTATATAAAATAATTACCTATAAATCAAACATTTAATGATAATAAATCATAATTTAGCAAACCTCAAATCCAGTTACATGACCCCATATGGGTTGAGACCCACAGTTTAAGAAGCTTAGTTCTAGAGCAGCGGTGTTAAACTCAAATAGAAAAGGAAACCATTAAACTCTACATATGAATCCCTACAGATACATATTGACTTTAACAAACCAAACAGATGAACTTTAACTTTTATTGTGTTTTATTTTGCTTGGTGTCTCCCAACTACGTTTTAATCTGGTTCAGGCTGCTTTCCAGGCTAAGGGATCACATAGTAGGTATCGAGGTGGGGTAGGAGTCTGGGTCTTCCGGCTTTGAGGGTGCCTGGCTGATCAGTTTTGTGTTAGTGATATCTTCTATAAAGGCATTCACTTGAGTCATTGGTAACTCTTTTTTGCCTCTGCAGTATGCTGCATGCTTGGAATGTTGACATACCTGGACACTAAGACCTTTAAGTGTTTTCTGCATCATCAAACAAAGAAAGGCCGTCCCATGTAGGGAAGGTGTAGGCCTGAAGCCTTGCTCAAATGTCTTGTCATGGTGTGTATTCTGGGTGGCGATACCAGTGGAGTGTGATACATCCTGGTAGGCTCTGCTTAGTTGGGATGGATAGCTTTGGTCTGAAGGTCAGCCTAAGAATGTTTAGAAGAAACTCTTATGAGAATGTTTTCTACCAAGTAATGTGTATTTTTTGTCTCCAGTAACTTATAAGTGCCCTGGTGGAAGAAATCTTTGAAAATCTTTGGGTTTCTAGAGCTTCTCATTGAAGCAAATTGTATGAATTGAAATACTGAAAGAAGTGTAGTTCTAGTGTTTAAACACTGTAGAGTTAATCTTTGAAAACCGTGGAGGGGCAGTGTAGTACAGTGACCAGAATGCTGGAATTAGACTTAAGAAGGTCTACGTTCAAATCTCACCTGGCTCCGACTGATTTTGTGACCCTGGTCAAGTCACCTGACCTCTTAGTGCCAAAAACCAGAGGGGTCAACCATGTGTCATATTGCCAGAATGCAGATGTAATTGGGAATATTTAACAAAATAAATAAAATCAAGTCAAATCACTTAACTTTTTTGAACTTTGGGCAACTAAGTGAATAAGTCAAGTTAGTTGGTATTAAGCACATATTGTGTGCCAGGCATTCAGCTAAGTTCCAGGTGTACAAAGAAAAGCAAAAACTGTGCCTTCCTTCATGGGGACCTCATTCTAATGGGGGAGACAACATGCAAACAGCTAAGTATAGACAAATTATGTACAGGATAAATTGTATAATCTCTAAGGGCTCTGGCGTTAAGGGAGATTAAGAAAAGCTTCTTGTAAAAGGTATGATTTTTTTTTTTAGCTAAAAGTTAAAGGAAGCTAAAGAAATGAAGAGGTGGAAAGAAAGAGGGATAGAATTTCATCTTGGAGAATAGTCAGTGAAATACCCAGAATTGGGTGATTAAGTGTTTTATGCAAGGAACAGCAAGGAGATTAGTGTTATTGGATCATGGAGAAGAGTAAGATGTGGGGATACTGCAAAAGTAAAAGGAGGGGATAGGTTATTAAGTGCTTTAAATGAAACTATGTATTTGATCGTGGAGGAGAGTCTTGGAGTTATGACATGATCAGACCTGTGCTGGAAGAAGATCAATTTGGAAGCTGAGTGGAGGTTGTTGGAAGAGACTTGAGACAGATCGAGATTATTGTGGTAGCCCAGGGGTGAAGAGAGGTTGTGCATGAAAGTGGGGGCAGCCAGAGAAAAGAAGGGCATACATACTGAAGATATTAGCAAGGCTTGGCAACAGATTAAGTGTGGGGGTGTTGAGGGTGGCATCTACACTAGAAGCTTGGGTGACTGGGAGGATGGTTGTCCCCTTGTCAGCAAATTGGACATTAGAGGAGGGTAGGATTTAGGGGAAAAGATGATTTAAGTTTTGGACATGTTGTATAGGATATTTTTGGGATATTCAATTCAAGATGTCCAATGGACAGTTGGATACTATAATCTATAAATGGATTGACTTCCCATGCCAACAAAATCATAGACCCTTGCTTTATAGTAAGATAGCAAATATTTATCAAGAGCTTAGATACGAAGGAAGTTTAAAGAAAAACAAAACAAAACCTTTCAAAAAGCTAACATTCTAATTGAGGGTGAGATGGGTAGAGACATAGCATGAAAACAAATATATACAAACAACTTAGATGCAGGATGAATTAGAAATAGTCAGTAGAGATGTATTGAGTGTGAAACTGGTAACCCATATCAAGTGCTTCTAAATGAACTGCCATGTCACATCTTTCATGAATGGGCTTTTTCCATGGTGTCTTCTGCTATTTCAGTGTATAAGGCAGCTTGAAATAAACTCTAAGTTGCTACTAACTCAGAACTTTGTTAAAGCAAACCAAAGTGCCCACACACCAGGTATATGAACGGCCTCTTTGAGGGCTATTTTTTTTTATCTTTATTTTTTTATTTTTTTTTAATCTTTATTTTTTATTTATTTATTTTTTTATTAAAGCTTTTTATTTGTATAACATATGTATGGGTAGTTCCCCAGCATTGATCCTTACAAAGCTTTCCATTACAAATTTTACCCCCAGACCCTTCCCCTCCCCTAGATAGCAGGAAGTCAACTACATGTTAATAATGTTGAAATACTTGACAAGTTGTGCAAGAAAAATCCTATCTACAAGAAAAAAAAAAGAAAATCAGAGAAAGGCAACACAATGCTAGCAAATATCAATAGAGAGCATGAAAATGTTATGTTGTGGTCCATATTTCATATCCCTCTCTCTGGGTGTATATGGTTTTCTTCAGTGAACAATTGGAACTGGTTTGAGACAATTGTTTGTTGCAGAGAGCCATGTCCATCAGAATTGATCATCATGTAATACTGTTGTTGCTGTGTATGAGGATCTCCTGGTTCTGCTCGTTTCACTCAGCATCAGTTCATGCAAGTCTCTCCAGGCCTCTCTGAAATCGTCCTGCTGGTCGTTTCTTACAGAGCAATAATATTCCATAACATTCATATGCCATAATTTATTCAGCCACTCTCCAATTGATGGGCATCCCTTCAGTTTCCAGTTTCTTGCCACTACAAAAAGGGCTGCCACAAACATTCTTGCACATGTGGGTCCCTTTCCCTCCTCTAAGATCTCTTTGGGATATAGGCTTTGAGGGGTATTTTTAAGGGGTGATTTGACCTACTAACCAAGAAGAAAGGAGGCGACTTGAACTGGGGAAAACCTTCAGATTCTAAATTCCTGAGGTTCAGAATTTTCTAGTCACAAATTCTTCCATTTATGACCAGATTGGAAAGTGGAGACACAGATATTTTCAGCCTAAATTGGAGTTGGAAGCTTCCCATATTTGATGACAAAACTTGTTCTGCTGGGATTAGCTTCACCCAAATTTTGTAGGCAAAAGATTCAGACGGATCCAAAGTACAAGGATGTGAGAGAAAATCCAAACATAACCACAGGATATGAGAGAAAATCCAAACAGAGAGGTGGGATTGAGTGCAGAACTTAAGAGATGAGATACCTTGCATTCAGATTCTGCCTCTGACCCAAACTGGTTGTATGACCCTGGGAAAATCACTTAACCTTATGTGGTTCCAGGCTTCTCTCTGACTATAAGTTGCAGAACAGGTGCCAATCTACATTAGTAGAAGGATTCTTCCCTGGGACTTGGTACACCTAACAGGATCTCAGCCCTTCAAAAATCAGGCATATTAGGTTCAGACCTATATAGTACTCTGTATCAAAGACAGTGGGATGTTCTGGTTGGATTGGGACAATCCTAGTTTTTGGCCATTTGACTGGCCAGGCAGAAGGCCTGAAAAAATTAACTTTGCTTCACAACTTTTTTTGTTCCATATGAATGAGTGAAATAAACTAGATTCACTGACTATTTCTCTCATCAATTAGACAATCATTTATAAAGCACTTGCTGTGTACAAAACACTGATTAGTTTTGTGAAATTAAATGAAGGAAGAGTAGTTGGCAAAATAATTTATAGTGTTAAGCAAATCATCTGTAGATGAATACCAAGAAATGGTGGCTTCTTAGAGTGGTAGCCACTAGAACTTTTGCTTTTTAGCTGACAGGTATTAAATACTGAAAAGTATTCCATTGGAGATGTTTATTACTCCTTCCTTATTTAATCAGTCAACAGGTATTTCTTAGTCGCTATGTGTTAGGTGCTGTGTGGGGATACAAATACAATGATCGAAACAATCCCTATTCACAAAGTTTCACTCTTCCCCTTAGGGGCCTACAGCCAAAGCAAATAATAGGTTCTGTGAACTTTGTCAACAGAGCCGCCAAAAGTCCTAGGGGCCATGGAGAAGAGTAAAAATTGGTTCTTCATCTTCCCTTGCTAGTTGGATGAACAGTTTCTGTCCCTTGGCTTGTTTCCACATCTTGAAATGGCTTGTTGGAAACTTGGCCTCTGTTCCTATCTGAATATATTGCTTCCTGTGGCATGGTGAGCTTTGTATGCCTTGTGCATGTGAATGTGGATGACAAAAAAGCACAAGATCTTTTTTTTAAATTGAATTCCATTACACACTCTTCTTGGCTCACATCTGTTGTCAATATTATAGGTAACCGAGCAGACTCATAGCTGTGAGATGATTTACAAAGTGGTCACAAAAAAAAAGAGTCAGAAGCTAAAAGCAGGGAAGCCTAGGGTCTAGTCCAACTCCTGTCATTCTTACCTTTAGTAATCTCTCCTGGAGGTTCCTTTCTTTCCTTTGGTGCTCCTCTCATGCAGGCCCCATCCCCTCCCACTTGGATCATGCAGTACCTGCCTCCAGTCTCAAGACCTCCCTTCAGTCTGTCTTCCACTTAGCGGTCTGACTGATCTTCCTCCAGTACGAGTCTGTCCATCTCTCCTCAATCCTTCTTCCTCTTTTATATCCAAGATCAAATCTAAAATCCTCCCTCTTTTGAAACCTTTCATAGCCTGCCCCCTTCCTATCTTTCCAGTCTTCTTACACCTTACTCTGTGATCCAGTGACACTGGCTTCCTTTCTGTTCCTCATCTTCCTTCAAGTTTCAGCTAAAGTCTCACCTTCTGCAAGAAACATTCCCTAGTCCTCCTTAATGTTAATACCTTGTCTCTGAAACTTACCCCAGTCTATCCTATATATATCTTATTTGTAGCTATAGTTGTTGGCATTTTGTTTTGTCCATTAGACTGTGAGTTCTTTGAAAGTAAGGATTCTTTTTTTGTTGTTGTTGTCTTTATATCTCCAGCACTTAGCACAGTGCCTAGCACATAGAGAGTAGATGCTTAATAAATGCTAATTGATCAGTTAATTAGTGGTATTACCTTAGTCATTTTTGCATGTCTTCTCTTTTTTTTTCCTCAGCTGCCACTCAAGTATAATGCATGTCTTCTTCATCTAATTGAATATGATGAAATTTTAGGGAACTCCCTAAATGAAGACTCCTTGTTTTCTTTATAGGAATCATCACCACTACTATCAAAGGTATCACTAAGGAGTTTTTAATTTTGTTTTGTTATTTTTTTTGTTTTTTTCCCCCACATTGAACCATATCCAAGGTACAAAAGTCTGGCCCCCATCTTTAGTGGTATTTTGAACACAATGTTGTTGTGTAGAATTTTTTTTACCATGTTTAAGCCTTTTTTTAGAGACAGCCAACAATTTTACACGAAGTACAAACTGTTTCCCCTGTTGAATGAGATGGGAAAAGGATGCCATGGCTTAACAGAGGGAATAAAGGGTGGTTTTTGTTTTGTTTTGTTTTTCCATCAGGATAGAATAAAGAATCTGGAAGAAAATGGAAGAACAAAAACAAATCAGAATGTAGGGAGCAAATCTGGACTTGGGTCAAAAAGTTAGAATGTAGAAGACACAGTAAAGGAAGTGTTGAAGGAAGATTAGAGTTTTTTCACTGAAAAAACAAAAAACAAAACAGGTATGTCTTTTACTGTAGAAGATGGGTCTAGCCAGGCATGATGGCAGATAATTTATAATCCCAGCTTCCAGGGATACTGAGGATTGTTGGAGTTTGGGAGTTCTGAATCTGGCACCAATATAGTGCTATACACATATAACACATGTACGTGATTGTATATTATGTAGGTGTTTATATATACATATATACACACATACACCTTTATATATGATTTTATATATTGTTTTTCAGCAATCAATTTTTCATGTGATGGAAAGGTAAGGGGGTATCTAAAAATTTCACAAAGTACAAAACATTTGCTACTAAGCCCAAGAAAAAGTAATTTCTTGGTAGGTGATGACTTTTCCAGCAGTATGGAAGCATTGGGAATGGATCCAATGTGATCAGTTAGAAACTGTACAAGCTTCCTTGGGAGCAGGGTTTTATATTCAGATTGTGAGATCTTTCCCCAGACATAGCTGGGAAAGACAACTACTTACTTTTGATGAGATGATCCATGTATTTAACAAATATTTATTAGATACTTATTATGGTCTAGTGCTGTATTGGGCACTAGCAATACAAAAAAAAAAGAAAAGAAAAAAAGAAAAAAAAGATCCTTTTCTCAAGGAACTTAATTTCTACCTGGGGGATAAACATTACTTGCATAATTGAGGAATTGAGAAAGTAAGGATTGTACTTCATGTTGGAAGTAGTAATTTATCTGAACCTTGAAGGAGCTCAGGATTTCAAGAGGTAGAGGTCAACTGTATTCTGGATATGGTGGGGCAGCCTGTGGAAGGCACATAGAGGGGAGCTTATTCTTTTATAGGTAGTGGGAAACAAACCAATTTGACTGGAATATAAAGATTGTGAAGGGGCATAATAGGCACTATGTCTGAATAGGTAAGCTAGAGTCAAAGTGTAAAGAGTTTTAAACACCAAATAGAGGAGTTTCTATATTAAAATTTTTGAATTAGGTTATAATACAGTTAGATGTGAAAATAAATGGAATAAAACTTGGAAAAAGAATCTAGAGATTATGGAGAAATAAACAGGAAGCTTAAGACTGAGGGTCACAGGGATTTTGTGATTGCTGCCAGTTCTTGGTAGGGGCTTGAAAAAAGAAGTAGCTTATGAAAAATAAATAGCTGTTAAAGATAATCAAAGAGTGATACCCAAATTACTAAACTATAAGGACTTTTGCCAAGCATAAAATGCCTTTAATGAGGGATGGGATGAATGCTTACCTAGAGAATATATTCCAACATGGCCTTACCTTGGGAAGAGAATAAAGTACCCAGTTACAGATTTTAAAGCAGATATCATATAAATACTCTGATTCATAGGAGAAAATAGCCAGGAAGAAGGACAAAAATGATGGTCTTAGTTTTTAATGTCTGTGTTTCAATCTGTAGGGAAGGAGTGATAACAGAATGAACTGGAGATTTTAAAGTGAGAAGATAAAAGATGATCTTGGGATATAACCTAAATTAAGATGAATGTGACCCACAACTAGAACATAGCAATGAAAAGATACTTCATTCAGAAGGGGAAATATATAAAAGGGACAGTGGAATAGCCTTATACATGAAGTAAATATATCTTGTTTGGAAGTTATGAACCTGAAGGGTAAAATGGAATCAATACTATCATAAAAGTGATAGAGAGAATGAATGAGAGTTCTTCACATAAAGGACAGAGCTGACACAGGTATAGCATATACTTGTCCTAGGGCATGTCATACCTTTTGGAATTTACTACAGATTTTTGGTAAAGGAGAGCAGCCACTAAGTTCTTGCCTTATTTTCTAGCTGATTTCATACTTTAGGAGGCAGAAGAAATGATGAAGGGAATTGCTAGTCTGAACTAACTGAAATAGAAATTTTGAGAATCTTGAAGGCAGTTATCCTAAGGGGGAAGGGTAACAGTTTCAGCAAGCATGACTTACCAGATACCATTCTAATTGTTACGGGCACAAAGAAAAAAATAACAAGGTACCTGGCCTCAAGGAGCATACATTTTCCCTGGAGGCAGGGTGACTATAAAACATGTACATTGCTAAGTAATACCAAATAATTCATTTTAAAGATTAGAAGGAGTCCTAACAAAAGAGTAAAGATGAGGGGAATCTTCCTGTAGAAGATGGCACCTGAGTTGGGCTTTGAAATTGCCTAGGAACTTTATAAGGTAAAAGGGAGGAGAAAGAACTTTTCAGGCCTGGGAACAAGTGAAAGCTTTGTAAAGGCCTTGAGATTGGAGATAGAATGGCCTGTACAGGAAACAAATAGGGCCATTTGCCAAGAATGTGAAGGGACATGGAAGGCAATCAGGTTAGAAAAATATTTTGAAACCAGATTATGAAATCCTATCTTTGAGGTAACAGGGAGCTACAGAAGCTTCATGATCAGGAGAGTCTCATGGTCAATTCTGTATTTCAAGAATATCAGTATGATAGTTGTTTGGAGAATGAATTAAAGGAAGGAGAAACTAAATGCAGGTAGATCAATTAGGATATTGATGGCTCTCTCCATCACAAGTCTATTGGGATTGGCCTGAATTGCCTCATTGTTGAAAAGAACCACATCCATCAGAGTTGACCATCATGTAATCTTCTTGCTGTATACAATGTTCTCTTGATTCTGCTCATTTCATTTAGCATCAGTTCATGCAAGTCTCGCCAGGCCTTTCTGAAATCATCCTTGCTGATTATTTCTTTTAGAATAATAATTTTCCATAACACTCATATACCATAGCTTATTCAGCCATTCCTCTACTGATGGGTCTCCATTCAGTTTCCAATTCCTTGCCATTACAAGAAGGACTGCTACAAATATTTTTGCACATGTGGGTCCTTTTCCCTTTTTTTTATAATCTCTTTGGGATACAGATCCAGTAGACACTGCTGGATCAAAGGGTATGTACAGTTTAAAGTCCTTTGGGCATAGTTTCAAATTGCCCTTTGGAATGGTTGGATCACTTCACAATTCCAACATTGTATTAATGCCCCAATTTTCCCACACACCCTCCAACATTTATTATTTTCTTTCTGATCATCTTAGTTAATCTGAGAGGTGTGTAGTGGTACCTCAGTTGTTTTAATTTGTATTTCTCTAATCAATAGTTATTTAGAACATTTTTTCACATGACTAGAAATGGTTTTAATTTCTTCATCTGAAAATCGTCTGTTGAAATCCTTTGAACATTTATCATTTGGAGAATTGCTTGAATTCTTATAAATTTGAGGCAATTCTCTATATATTTTAGAAATGAGGCCTTTATTAGAACCCTTGGATGTAAATTTCCCCAGTTTACTGCTTCCCTTCCAATATTGGCTGCATTGGTTTTGTTTGTGCAATGTAATCAAAACCATTCATTTTGCATTTTATAATGTTCTCCAGTTCTTTTTTGGCCATAAATTCCTTCCTTCACAAATCTGAGAGGTAGACCATCCTTTGTTCTCCTAATAGGCTTGTAGTATCACTCTTTATGTCTAATTCATGAACCCATATCAACCTCATCTTGGTATGGAGTATTAGATGCTAGTTAATGCCTAGTTCTTGCCACATCATTTTCCAATTTTTTCCAGCAATTTTTGTCAAATAGTGAGTTCTTATCCTGGAAGGTAGAGTCCTTAGATTTATCCACTGCTAGATTATCATAGTCATTGACTATTGTGTCTTGTGGATCTAACCTATTTCACTGATCAATCACTCTATCTCTTAGCCAGTATCTGTAGTTATTTTAAATGTCATTTTTCTTTCTTTATCTTCCTGGTGAATTTTGTTGGTAATATATAGAAATATTGATGACTTCTCTGGGTTTATTTTATGTCCTGGAATTGCTAACTATTTCAGTTAGGTTTTTTTAGTTGACTTTCTGGCATTTTCTAAGTAAACCATGATTATGCATTTCTTTACATGATGTAGGTCTTCAAGATGGGCGATGTGTTGGGGTTAGTCTGTCACATGAGAGACATGAAGGCCATGGGAGCCTGATGGGGAGTGGGGACCCTGGGAGGCCTGGAAGGCCACATATGATTAGAAACCATATGTGGAAAAAGTATTCCTCCTAGGTATGGGTTCCCTGGAGAAAATCCCTAGCTTCCCATGCTGTCTCTACATCAAATTAAAAGCATTATGTATGCTTGACTAAGCTTCTATAATTTTTTGATATTTACTAAAATGGTAACTTTTTTTTAGAATGCTTTGGATATAGACTACCTAGATTTTAGCAGTGTGTTTGAAAATCTAATGATATACTTGTAGACTAGATAGCAAAGTATGAACTGTTTCATAGAATAAATGTGGTTTAGACTCAGAAGAGTGGTACTTGAAAAACTAGTTGCACCCCAAAGGCTAGTTTGTGTTACTTGCCTCAAACCTACAGAAAGGCCTATCATAGCTTTAGTTGTCCTGTGAGAGCACAGCATCTGAATTGCTCACTAAGTGGGACTCTCAATGAGACACCTGCCTGGTATGTACAATTTCAAACACCTTTCAAACACCTGTAGTATCTTAACTGTCTTCAGAGGGTACTGTAAAGATACCTGGAACATTCCACTGTCATCCCCTCTTCATCCCTCACCAACCTTGTCTTCAAGTGGCCCTGCTGGCTGGGGTTAAAATCTAGTCTCTAGGGATGAAATGAATGCTATTTATTTAGCACATCAAAAATTTTGATCTGTAGAATATAAGTAGGTAGCTAGGTGGCACAGTAGATTGAGCACCAGGCCTGGAGTCAGGAGGACTCCTCTTCCTGAGTTCAAATCTGACTCCAGACACTTACTAGCTGTGTGACTCTGGGCAAGTCACTTGATGCTATTTGCCTCAGTTTCCTCTTCTGTATACTCCAGTATCTTTACAAAGAAAAAAAATCCAAATGGTATCATAAAGCGTCAGCTACAACTGAAAACTACTGAGTAACAACAATCTGAATAATCTCAGAGCTCCTGGGTCATGCTGGAGTTTTCTTCTCTCTGGTTATAATTCTCCAGTTTTTCAAGACTCTGGTACTCCATTTGTGGTGACATAGTTGAACTGAACATAGCAAAAATAGAAAGAAAGAGTTAAGCACTCACAAATGCATCCATGTACCTCTAGCCATTTCCCTAAATCTTCTCTTACTTGTCTTCCAAGATCTTTAGGAGTATCTGGGGAATTACCAAATCCTATACCTACACAGATAATAGAAAAGGAATAAAGGGGAGGTATGTGTCTGGGTGTTCCAGTTCTAGATTATGGATTATGTTAGGGAAGAATTTAGGAAGCTGACTTTGATTCCAGCTCACCAGCTCCATGGGAATCAAAGTAACTGCTGTCATGCCTTGGGACTGATCTGGATGACTTCTCCACATCAAATGTGTGGCTACTTACTCCTCTGGATGCAGCCATGGCAGTGGTCCTGGATGCCTAGGAGTCTGTCTTGTGGCATGTGCTGTTGATTTTTCCCCCCAGGGCTTGCAGGGCAGCCTGGAAATTCTGGTCCCACAGCCCACTGTCATTGCCCTGCATGGTGATCAGCCAGTCCCCATCTCAAGGTCAATGGAAAGAAGAGAAAGTTAGCCCCTCCTGGGCCCGGCGTCCATATCTCTTTCCCTTGATCTTTTCACCTGGCTTTGTTCTGATGCTGGTGTTCCCTACCTGGCACCAGCAGTGAAGGGTGGGAGTGAAGACTGAAAGAATAGTCATCAGTTCTCTCTCTAAATAATCACCCTGCACAGGGGTTACAATAATTAAATAGATGAGGGCACTGTCTGGACATATTCATCTGCCTTGGCTAGACCAGGTCAAGAGTCTTAGGCCCAATTGTAAGAGTCACTTTTTTTTTTTTAAATTTTTATTTTATTTGCATAATATATGTGTGGGTAATTCTTCAACAATAACCCTTACATAGCTTTCCGTTACAAATTTTTCCCCCCAACTCCCCACCCCTCCCCTAGATGGCAGGATATCCACTA
>JAJPUD010006454.1:110461-129516 GCA_023553655.1 Myrmecobius fasciatus
ATCATTTTAAGGAAAAGCCCATTTATTCCTATACTCTCCAGTGTTTTTAATAGGAATGGGTGTTGGATTTTATCAAAGGCTTTTTCTGCATCTATGGAGATAATCATATGATTTTTATTAATTTGGTTATTAATATAATTGATTATGCTAATAGTTTTCCTAATATTGAACCAGCCCTGCATTCCTGGTATAAATCCTACTTGGTCATGATGTATTATCCTGGGGATGACTTTCTGTAATCTTGTTGCTAAAATCTTATTTAAAATTTTTGCATCAATATTCATTAGGGAAATGGGTCTATAGTTTTCTTTCTCAGTTTTCTCCCTACCTGGTTTAGCTATCAGCACCATATCTGTGTCATAGAAGGAATTTGGTAGTACACCTTCTTTCCCTATTTTTTCAAATAGTTTATATAGTATTGGGATTAATTGTTCCTTGAATGTTTGGTAAAATTCACATGTAAATCCATCTGGTCCTGGAGATTTTTTCTTAGGGAGTTGATTAATAGCTTGTTCTATTTCTTTTTCTGAAATAGGGCTATTTAAATAATTTATTTCCTCTTCTGTTAATCTGGGCAATCTATATTTTTGTAGATATTCCTCCATTTCATTTACATTATCAAATTTATTGGCATAAAGTTGGGCAAAGAAACTCCTAATTATTACTCTAATTTCCTCTTCATTGGAGGAAAGTTCTCCCTTATCATTTTTGAGACTAATAATTTGATTTTCCTCTTTTCTTTTTCTAATCAAATTAACTAAAGGCTTATCTATTTTGTTGGTTTTTTCATAAAACCAACTCTTACTTTTATTTATTAATTCAATAGTTTTCTTATTTTCAATTTTATTGATCTCCCCTTTAATTTTCAGAATTTCCAATTTGGTATTTAATTGAGGGTTTTTAATTTGGTCTTTTTCTAGCTTTTTTAATTGTAAGCCCAGTTCATTAATCTTCTCCTTCTCTGTTTTACGCTAGTAAGCATCTAGAGATATAAAATTACCCCTTATAACCGCTTTAGCCGAGTCCCACAAATTTTGGTATGTTGTCTCATTGTTGTCATTCTCCTGGATGAAATTTTCGATTGTGTCTATAATTTGCTCTTTCACCCATTCGTTCTTCAGGATTAGATTATTTAATTTCCAAATAACTTGTGGCCTATTTTCTCCTGGCCTTATATTACATGTGAGTTTTATTGCATCATGATCTGAGAAGGATGCATTTACTATTTCTGCTTTTCTGCAATTGATTTTGAGGTTTTTATGCCCTAACACATGATCAATTTTTGTATAAGTTCCATGAACCCCTGAGAAAAAAGTATACTCCCTTCTATCACCATTCAATTTCCTCCAGAGATCTATCATACCTAACTTTTCTAGCCTTTTGTTAACCTCCCTAACTTCTTTCTTATTTATTTTGGAATTTGATTTATCTAATTCTGAGAGAGCAAGGTTGAGATCTCCCACTAGTATAGTATTACTGTCTATTTCTCCTTGCATCTCTCTTAACTTCTCCTCTAGGAATTTGGATGCTATACCACTTGGTGCATATATATTAAGTATTGATACTGCTTCATTGTCTATGGAACCCTTTAGTAAAATGTAGTTTCCTTCCTTATCTCTTTTAATTAGATCTATTTTTGTTTTTACATGATCCGAGATAAGGATTGCTACCCCTGCCTTTCTTTGTTCACCTGAAGCATAGAAGATTCTGCTCCAGCCCTTTACCTTCACTCTGTATGTATCTCTATGTTTTAGATGTGTTTCTTGTAAACAACATATTGTAGGATTCTGGCTTTTAATCCAGTCTGCTACCCGCTTCCGTTTTATGGGAGAGTTCATCCCGTTCACATTCACAGTTAAAATAACTATATCTGTATTCCCTGCCATCTTATTTACCCAGAGTTATGATTTTCTCTTCCCTTTCCCCTTTCTCCCTTCCCCCCTCCCCAGTACTTTGCTCTTGAAGACCACCTCCCACCAATAATCCTCCTCCCTTTAGAGTCCCTCCCTCCCCTTTATACCTTTCCCCTAATCCTTCTATTAGTTTATCCCTTTCCTTTTCTCCCCTCCCTCCTACCTTCCCACAAGGAGGGTCAGTGCTTTCTTTGAAGCCAAATGTGTCTGATATACTCTCTTAGAGTCCAATCTAATGAGAGTAAGGTTTACACAATCAATACTCATCGCCCTCCCTTCTTCCCCTCAATTATATTAGATCTTCTATGTCTCTTTATGAGATTTTGCCTTATTTTACCTCCTATATTTTTACTTTATTTTGCCTCCTTTTCCCCCCTCCCCCCTTTTTCTTTTTCAGTATGGTATCCCTTCCACCTCTAATTTCTTTTCCATTATTATCAAAGAAAAATCAAATTATACTGCCATTCTTTAAAGGATACCTATAGTAGGAATATAGTTCTCAAGAGTTTTCCTTTTTACCTTTTTATGTTTCTCTTGAGTTCTCTATTTGGAGGTCAAATTTTTTGTTCAGATCAGGTCTTTTCATTAGAAATAGGTGAAATTCTCCTGTATCATTGAATGACCATCTTCTTCCCTGGAAGATGATGCTCATTCTAGCTGGATAACTTATTCTTGGCTGTAATCCAAGTTCTTTTGCCTTTCGGAATATCTGGTTCCAGGCCCTTCGATCCTTCAATGTGGAAGCTGACAGATCCTGTGTAATTCTAATGACAGTTCCTCGGTATTTGAACTGTTCCTTTCTAGCTACTTGCAATATCTTTTCCTTGGTGCGATAGTCCTGAAATTTGGCCACGATATTCCTTGGGGTTTTAATTTTGGGGTCTCTTTCTGGAGGTGATCGGTGAATTCTTTCAATGCCAATTTTGTCTTCTGATTCTAAAACATCAGGGCAATTCTCTTTCATGATTTCCTGGAAGATAGCATCCAGGTTCTTTTTTTCATCGTGGCTTTCAGGGAGTCCGATAATCCTTAAATTTTCTCTCCTGGATCTGTTTTCCAAGTCAGTTGTTTTTCCTAGGAGATATTTCATATTTTCTTCTATTTTTTCATTTTTTTGTTTTTGTTTAACTGATTCTTGAAGTCTTATTGAGTCATTTACTTCTATTTGTTCAATTTTAATTTTTAGAGTATTATTTCCTTCAGTTATCTTTTTTAGCTCCTTTTGTAGCTGGCCAATTGAATTTCTGGATTCAATGCATTCTTTTTCCATTTTGCCAGTTTTATTTTTCAGTGAATTGTTGTCTTTTTCCAATTCACCAATTTTGTTTTTCAGTGAATTGTTGTCTTTTTCCAATTCACCAATTTTGTTTTTCAGTTCACCATTTTTATTTTCCAGTGAATTGGTGATTTTTTCCAATTCACCAATTTTGTTTTTCAGTGAACTGTTTTCTTTTTCCAATTCACCAGTCCTATTTTCCAGTTTTTGATATTTCTGTTGCCCTGATCTCAATTTATTTCCCCATTCTTCTTCTAGCTCTCTTTTGAGATTCTTAATGCAATCTTCCAGGTAAGCCTTCTGAAAGGGAGACCAACTTAAGTCTGCCTTTGTGGCTTCATCTGGGATTGTTTTCATAATGTCAGGATCTGGGGACTGTTCTATTTTTTCTCCGTAAAAGCTTTCTATGGTGAGAGCTCTCTTCTGCTTCTTGCTCATGATTTAAAGTTGGGATATTGGTCAAAAGCCGAGAAAACTGCAACGATTTGTATTTGCCCTGGGGCAGTTTGCCGAGTTGACTTCCGGTCTGAAGCTGGTCGGGCTAGATTCGCACTAGGACCACCAGTTTTCAGCTGGTCTCGATCCACCCTTTTCCAAAGGCAGATCTGCCAAAGCACCTGCCCGCAAGCAGAGCAAAGTGGCCCAGGCGTCTCCCAGGGGCTTCCTGGGTGCCCAAAATCCGCCCCTCTATCACAGCCCTGACTTCCGCCCTGGCTGGAGTCTGATCGCGACCAGAGGCCGATTTCCCCTGAGGCTAACCTTCTCCGGAGTTCTTTCAAGGTAGATCTTTTATAGAAGTGCGTTGTAGTCCAAATGCTTGGCGAGGACCTCACTCGGAAACCAGTTTTAAAGCTTACTTTGTCTGGGTTGGGGGAATGTCGGAGGGAGTTCACAGAGAAAGCTGTCCGCAGTTCGCCATCTTGGCTCCACCCCCCCCCCACCCCCCGTAAGAGTCACTTTTCCAAGAGGGACTTTATACTTTGGGGCATGGTTAGAGGGAGTGTGACCAGACTGTCAAGAGAACAGGTAGCCATGCCTAGAGAGATTAATTCAAGTTATTGGGGGTTTTAGCCTCTTTTGAAGGGATGAAATCACATCCAGGTATTTGGAAAGTCTCTCAAAGGAGGATTAAACATTCTATTTTTCTTTGCATGTGCGACTAGGATCAGTTGTTTGGCATTTTCCTTCCTGAAATAAGGCAACCTCCTAACTGTTAGAGGTACCTGAAAATGGAATGGGCTTCCTTGGGAAGTACCAAGTTTCCATTACTAAAGGTCTTCAAATGAAGACTGGATGAAGCCTTTCTTGATTTCTCCCACCTTTTAATTGATAGTGTCTTTCCCAAAATTATCTTGCATTCATTTAGTTTTATTTTCTTATATTCAAATATATGTGGTCATGATATACATATAGATACATGCTATCTTTATCCATACATGGAGAGAGATGCTCACATATTTTTTTTTATGTAGGAATTTACATTTTCTTTTTATTATTATTATTATTATTATTAAAGCTTTTTATTTGTATAACATATATATGGGTAGTTCCCCAACATTGATCTTTACAAAGCTTTCCATTACAAATTTTACCCCCTCCCCTCCCCTCCCCTAGATGGCAGGAAGTCCACTACATGTTAATAATGTTGAAATGCTTGAGAAGTTATGCAAGAAAAACCCTATCTACAAGAAAAAAAAAAAGAATCAGAGAAAGGCAACACAATGCAAGCAAACATCAATAGAGATCATGAAAATGTTACGTTGTGGTCCATATTTCATTTCCCTCTCTCTGGGTGTATATGGTTTTCTTCAGTGAACAATTGGAACTGGTTTGAGACAATTCTTTGTTGCAGAGAGCCATGTCCATCAGAATTGATCATCATGTAATACTGTTGTTGCTGTGTATGATGGAGATGCTCACATATTGTTTCCCTTAATAGTATGTGAGCTCCTTGAGGGCAGGCAAAGATTGTTTCTTTTTTGTTTTAGTATTCTCTCCCTGGAATGGAAACACTTAAATGCTTGTTGAATTGGTTGGATGTCTTTTAAGGACTATTTTAGAAACCATTCTTTCTTTGAGTCAAGGTTAATCTGACATTGAAGATAGCTCTGAACCCTATAATTCTATGATTGATGAATTATTAATGTGCTGAGCACAACAGTTCTCTCTGTACTAAGAGCAAACTTTAGAGTAAAAGCTATGTAACAATAATATCTAACATTTATATTGTGTTTTAAGGTTTGTGAAGTTCTTGATATTATTTCATTTGATTCTCATACAACCCTATGGACTCAGTGATATTATTACCTCCATTTTATAGATGAGGAAACTGAAGATGAGAGCCTACATGACTTACCCAGGGTCACACAGCTAATAAGTGCCTGAGGCAGAATTTAAATTCCAAGACCATCAAGATGCCTATCAAGATGCCTACTATGGTAGGAGTCCAGGATCCAGTCACAGGTCTTTAGTGAAACCATCTTTGTTGTCAGTTTACTTCTGTGGGCATTGCTTTCTCCTTTTTAGATCAGGAGGATGACCAAGTGATTTCTTAAGATCCTTTCCAACTGTAATATTTCCTGATCTTCATTAGGCATAACACTATTCTGTCTCCTGAGCAATGTCGAATCTAATTAGAGGCTGTGATGTATGCTTGGATCCTTTATCACTACCCTCTCTTTCATGTGATTTCTTAGCAAAATGAGAGGAATTTTCTAGAGCTATTGTTTTTTGGTGCCATCAGAATCTTGCCCTCTTTTCTATCCTCCCCCTACTTTTCAGGATCAAAGTATCACTAGTTCTCCTTGTTTCCCATGTGCCTTTGTCAACCTGTATATCTTCATAATTTATTTCCATCAGTTCTTAATATCACCACTCAAATCAGGTAATAATAACCTCATGCCTAGCCTAAAAATTTTATTGATGCTTTGTATTTTTTTAAAAGTCTTTTTCAATTTGTGCCTCCCTTCTTTACCACTTCTTTATAGCAAAGAAAACAGTTAAGTATAAATCCAGGGACATGACGATTGTGTCTGAAGCTGTGTCTAGCATTCTTCATTCCTAGCACTGCCCCTCTCTACCAAAAAAGAGACAAGTGTTCTTTCCTCCCATTTCTGTGGCTGTGAAAAGTCATAGGAACCTTTGGCTTCATTTGAGTGTTCTTCTTGCGTTCATCATCACACTGATTGTGTATTGTTCTGGTTCTACTTATAAATAAATAAAGGATTTAGAGAAACATGGGAAGATATGATTTGGTAAATTACCAAATCATATCTTCCCATGTTTCTCTAAATCCTTTATTTATTGTTTCTTATGGCTCTATAATATACCAAACATCTATGTGCCTCAATTGGTTCAGCCAATTGATGTGTACTCATGTAATTTCACATGTTTAAAAGATTATGCCTGAATTATTACAGCAGTCTTACAGTTCAATTTTTTTTTACTTCTGGGCCATGTTCCTGCTAGTCTATCTTGATGCCATTACTAGTACACTGTTCTAAAAGCTTTTCACCGTTAACTCTCACCTTAAACTTTTAATGGTTTCATGCCACTTTAAAAACTGGCCTTTAAGTCTATATATAATCTGGTCCTTAAACTGCTTCCCTTCCATTCCTAGTCTGCCTATAGACCAGGTAGCCAGATAGATCTGTTTGCTGTTCCTTAGTCAAATTCAAAGAGCATTTATTAATCATGTAGATGGAGCAGTGTTGTCAAGAAAGACCTGTTGTCAAAAAGGCTTAAATTCAGATCTAGCCTCAGATACTTATGAGCTGTGTTATCCTAGGTAATTCACTTAACCACTGCCTGCCTCAATTCCTCATCCTTAAAATAGGATTAATAATAGTACCTAACTCACAGGATTCTCTTAAAGATCCAATAAGATATTTGTAAAATACTTTGCAAACTTCAAAGCATAATTTAAATGTTGTCTGACTTGTAAGATTTAATATTTTATTGGAGATATATATATACATATATATATATATATTACCCTATGACAATTGTGCTAAATTTTCACAGTGAAGAAGGAAGATTTAAGGGAAAATTTTAAAAGACATATGATTATTTATAGAAACTTCATTACAGTTTCATTTACTTTGACTTGGGCACATTATAGTACATCCAACCACACATTCACATCTGGATAGTGGTGCATTTTTGGGGATGGTGATGAAAGAGAGGTGCTGTTCATGAGCATTTGTGGCTTCAGTCCTTTCTTATGGATTCCCTGAAAGATTTTAAGGACCCTCCTATAGATTTTTCCTCATTACTGTTATATAATTAAAGTGGTCTCCCTCATAGCCAGAGGGTTTCAGCACATTCAGGAGTGCATCCTAAGTCCTGGGGTTGTGATGGATGCTCTGATCATTACATGGTTAAACTCAGTCTAATATAACTTTTTTTTTCCTTCTCATAATTTTTTTCCAGTTAACTTTGGTTTCCTTGTATGTTCTTTTTCCTTCCCTTTATTTTTCTCTACAGACAGACTCATAGTGACTCCTCTCTGATTTAAACCAAGACAAGAAATAGATTCTTTATGCAAAACATGGGGAGAAGGCTTCTTGACTTCTGAAGAGTGTGAAAAGGGAGTAACTGTGTAATGAGTTTGGAAAGATAGATTGGAGTCAGATTGTAAAAGACTTAACAACCAAATTGAGGAATTTATATTTGGTCCTAAGAGATAATTAGGAGCCAGTGGATTTTATTGAGTAGGTGAATGATGTGGTCAGAGCAGTGCTGAAGTAAAATGACTTTAATAACTTAGAAGGGAGAGATTAAAAACCTGGAACTGATGTTGGAGTACTTTGAATGACAAGTGATCAAGCTGTGAAACAAGATAGCAGTTGTTTGCGTAAAAACAAGAGGTCTCATGTGACAGGTGTCACAGAGGTAGCAAGAGCAATGCATGAAAATAAAACAGGTTTGTTTAAGGCAGGAAGCAACACTTCTTCAATAAAGCATAGCCCTCTCTCTCCCTCTAGAGCCAGTTTTCTTTTCTAGATAGTTCATCCCCACTTACTATAAAGTGATAGACCCATTTGGTGAAGGCCTGGCATGACCAGGGGCCTTGGGGGTCCTGAAGTAAGCACAGGTTCAGGGCCACTCTTCTCCCTCTAGTGGGTTAGCCTAGATCAAGCGAACAACAGAGACTCTCCCTTCATCGCTGTAGTGTTTTGAAAGTCCATAATAGACAGTAGGGCCCTTGTGCTATGAAGATAGGGCCCCTGCCTTACCTCAGTTTCTTTTCTCTTGGTTTCTCCTCTTGTGGCTCCTACCACACTAATGATCTGTGCAACTGGCACTTAAATGTTTGTGAAATTCTTTCATGTGCCAATAGAATGGAGTTCGGCAAACAAATACCCAAACTTAATTCATTGTAGTTGGCAGAAAGTCTTCAAGTTGAAATGAATTAGACACTTTTTCATGCTTTGTTAGTGATTTTTTTAATAAGGCTGATGTATAGTTTCTTTTTTTGAAATAGTAATTTATTTTTTTCCAATTACATGTAAAGGTAACTTCAACATTCATTTTTGTATGCTTTTGAGTTCCCAATTTTCTCCCTTCCTTCTTTTTCTCTTCCCCAAAACAGCAAGCCATCCTAAACATATTTCCATATTAGTCATGTTATGAAGGAAAACTCAGAACAAAAGAGTAAAACCACAAGAAAGAAAAATCAATCAAGCAAAAAAAGTGAAAATAATATGCTTTGATTTGTATTCAGTCTTCATAGTTCTCTGTCTGGATGCCCATGATGTTTTTCACCTCAAGTTTGTTAGAATTCTTGGATCACTATATTTCTGAGAAGAGCCAAATCTATCATAGTTGATCATCACATAATCTTGCTATTACTGTGTACAATATTCTCCTGGCTCTGCTTACCTCACTCATAATGAGTTTGTGTAAATCTGTCCAGGCTTTTCTGAAGTCAGCCTGCTTGATGTATCCTTTCTATAATGCAGGGGATTTGTAGTGTGAAGCTTCTGGTTCAGATTCTGGTTCTGCTACTTTATGGCTATGAAACCTTGGCACAGTCACCTCATCTCTGAGCCTCAGTTCCCTTTATAATGCTGCTAATATCTTGCATCATTTCTGACTTTAGAGGGCTGCTATGAAGATGATGTGTTAAGTGTTATAATTATAATCATAAATTGAATATTTTCCTAGGAAAAAAAACTTGGAGGTTAATACCTGGGGCCTAAGACTTAAATTTTTTTTTTGCTATTTCAGTATAATTGATTTTTTTTGGTAATCTGATTTTATGTGTTTAAAAAACTTTATTTTAAAAGAGATTCAGAGGATTTGTCAGACTCTCAAAGGGGTCTTTGACACTAAAAAGGTTAAGAACCCCTGCTTTAAAGCGACTTGGTTACTTAAATTCTTTTTCTTCTATTTTTTTTAAATTGGGGTTTGAGGGACAGTCTATGGAGATTTGAAAAGTTATGGACTTGGATCAGAGATTTGTTTGAGAACTGTGCCTTGGTCTTTTCTCGATAAACTTGCTGCTTTGTAAAACCCAAGTGAGAGTACTTGTGGTCTGTTAGGATTAGAAGCTCTGCTTGCTTTAGTTTGTGGAATATTGGACAATTACACTGGATGTCTTAGACACCTTCCTTCCTAAAGGAGAAACCACATTTTTTGCTAGACAGCTAACAAATAGGATGCTATTGTCAGCATAGAATATAATTCTCCCAGATTGCCATGAGGATCACCAGCCCTAATTAGCTTTGTTAATCCTCTTGAGACTCCTGCTGCTCTTCTCTGCATATAGCTAGGTTAAAGCCAAGCACCATGCCTCAGCTATCCCACAGATTGGGAAGATGCTGCTCTATAGGTAAAAATGGGTCATTTTGCTGTCTTGGGTATGGGATTTAAGGCTGATATGAAAATAAGGATAGTTACAAAAGTAGTAATTTTTTTTTAGTCACTGCTAAGAATAATTGTAATCCTGCATAATCTAGAATCTGGGACTGTGGTTTTCTAAGTTTAAAGTGGAGCAAGAATTGTGTGGATATTGGATATAATTAGAGATTATATATTGATTGGATATAAAATTGCGTGGATATAATCTGTTCTTCAAGTAAAAATGTTAGTAGGTTTGAAATAGTAGTATCAGTGAGATCCCTTAAATGGTCTTCTGCTAGTTGAAACACTTAGATGGAGCCATAAAAATAAATTAGACAATATGAAGACATGTTATAGTAAGAGAACTAGCAGCTTTATGTCAGAATGATATTAATTTTAAAATATTGTCAATTTAAGATGATATTGTCAGTCCCAGCTGTTTTCAAAAAGAAAAGCTGGAGAGAGTAAGAGTAGGAAAGCTTTAATTTTAGTCAGAATCCATTTTACCAACTCAAAATCTCAGAATTTCTCAGCTGCTTCTAGGAAATGTTTATTCACAGTATATTTGCAGGTTGCTATTAGTGATAGTATACAGCTAGCTGAAAATATAAAAATAGATATTGATTTTTTATAGGAGTTTGTATTTTTCATCAAATTGGAATGTCATGCTGAATCACGGATGAACATTCATTTTATTTTGTCCTCATGGCTTAAAACTGTTGAGAAGAATGCCTCAGATGACAAATTTTAGAACATTATTAGCCCATAATCAAAACTTAGAAACTCTAGTGGTCCAAGAAACATGCATTGCCATGCATTTCTGATCAACTTGGGGATAATGAGCTGTTGAAACTTCAGTTTCTGAAAGACTTAGGGTTAGGGGAAAATCTTTAAAACCAGGAGCTACCCAACCATATGACTGCTTCAAATTATGATATTTTTGATCTGTTCCTGACATAAAACCAGGAGCTTTAGATTAGTACCAAATAATCAACTATGATTTTATGCCAAGTCTAGGTGGGGAATGGTTTTAAGAAGTGTGTAATGAATAGGTTGTCACATTTTTATAACCTGTTTGGTTGTCTTGGAGATGCTACAGTCACACTAAAGATCCCCATTTTATTCTAAAAAAAGAAATAAAAACTCCACACCTCATCTGTAAATATACATGCTCAGTTAATACTTGGTGCCTTTTTTCCCCTTACTTATACTTGTTGCAGAACAGGCTAATTGGGGAGCTAACTACCCCTAAAGGTGAAATGATAAATACTTTATAGATATGCAGGTTTTCCTAAAAGTCTTTGTGGAGTTTTAAAATTACTAAAGTTTAGAACTACACTAAGACTGTAAATATATCCTGTATAGTGATATATTTACCCCTTATAGGGCCTTTAAATTGTAAAGCAAATTTAATCTTATCACTTCAGTTTATCTCTATAATGTTCACAAAGTAAGTTAGCATCTTTCTTCTCTTCTGGCACCCCTGCTCCCCAAGCTTATTGTATTAGTAAATTATGAAAAGGAGATTAAGATTCTTTGGTTATCAAAGATTGTTGTTGTTCAGTTGTTTCAGGACCCCATTTGGAGTTTTTTTTGGCAAAGGTGCTGGAGTGGTTTGCCATTTCCCTTTCCAGTGCATTTATACTTGAGGAAACTGAGGCAAACAGGGTCACAAGACTCTTGTGAAGTCACAAGAGGCCAGATTTAAACTCAGGAAGATGAGCCTTCCTGATTCCAGGTCTCGAACTCTAGCCATTTCCCTACCTAGCTTCCCCACCAAAGAAAGCTTTGGTCACTTGTGAGCATGAGCACAAATTTAAGTCTACCTTCAGACCTTGACTTTGACCCCTTTTACTTGTATGGTCTGTCTGTCTTTATGATTTATATCTTAGAATCTTAAAAAGCTAAGAAGGTTTCTTTTGGTGGTGGTGGGGTGGATGGGAGGCGTGGGAGCATATGAAGGTAGAAAAATATTTAGATTAGGCCAAAAGAAGGATAAAAAATAGAAAGAAGTAGAGATAATGATGAAGACAAATAGGCAGATACTATCATAGAAGCCATGATTAAAATGTAAATGAAATGATTGTTTATGGGAGGAAATGATTGATATAAAGGACATGATTGTATTAATTTTTCTATAAAACCTTTTACCTAGCATAATTGGATTTGAAAAGTAAATTTATATGGCATATGCATATTTATTAGGATTAAATCACACAACTACATATAATATATCTGTGAAGTAATCTCTGGATAAACCAATGAATAATTTCCCCTGTTGAAAGCTGGTAATTGAGATTCAAGTCATTTAAGCTATTTTAATTTTATCTATTTAAGATCTAGGCTGCTAGGTGGCAAAGAATAAGAATACTAGATTTAGAATATGGAAGATCTGAGTTCAAAGTCTGTCAGAGACATTTAGTAGTTGTGTGACCATGAGCAAGTCACTTAACCTTTCTCAGCCTCAGTTTTCTTCATCTGTAAAATGGAGATAATAATAGGATCTACTTCCCAGGATTGCCCCTCTGGGCTTCAGTTCCTTTATCTGTTAATAGCAACAACAGCAATAATAATCATTTGGACTAGATCTCTGAATTCCTCTCTGGTTTTAAATACCTAATGATTCTAGCTTCTTCAGTTAGGTTTTTTTTTTTAACAGAAATTGAACTTTTGGCATCTCTTGTGATTTTTTGAAATGTTGGTGGCTGGATGAAAGCAAATTGTGTGGGCCTTTTCCCCAAAGTGCTCTTTGGCAGTTCTAACCACACTCTCAGACTTGGGATAGCTGCTGCCATGTCACTGGGATACTGTCTAAACTTTCTGCTTAAGGTACATTTTTGAAGGACAATTGTTTTTTTAACATTTAAAGAGATGCTCACCACTCACCTTGAGTGCTTTTATAGACTGTCCAGCATGTTATAAAAGCTTCTCCTTATCAATACCATTTAAATATTCATTGAATTACTAGTATTATACTCATCATGATAATAATTTAGCTTAGATCAGTAAAGGCCCAATTGAAAACTGAGATCTAGTCTTCAATTTGGTGGTATGTGGTACCCCCAACCATGTAGCATATTTTGTTTAAGCACTTCCCAGGCTTCCCCTAAAGTAACATTTCTTCCACTCAATGTATTTTATTTTAAAAAATATTTTATTTGTGTTTTGTCCTTTACATCAAAGTCACTTACCAAAAACCCTGTCACTTCTATAGATCCTCATACTAAACAAACACACCATTACTGTATCTGACAGGATAGATAGCATTCTACACCTGTACTCAAATACCTGTCTTTTGAGAAGGAAGCGTTTCAACATCTGCAAGATTGGTTATTGCATTTAAAATCTAATTCTGATAGCTTTGTCTTCATTTACATTATCTTGGTAACCTGTGTATTCTTTTGTTCTAAAGCAACATTCTCATGGATAGCTGAAAGGCGATTGCCACTGCTTTCCTAATAAGATATTCTGGTGATCATCTTGTTGTTTATCCTTCTTCTTCTTCTTCTTCTTCTTCTTCTTCTTCTTCTTTTTGCTGAGGCAGTTGGGGTTAAGTGACTTGCCCAAGGTCACACAGCCAGGAAATGTTAAGTGTCTGAGGCCAGATTTGAACTCAGGCCTCCTGACTTCAGGGTTGGTGCTCTATCCACTGCACCACCTAGCTGCCCCTGTTTGTCCTTCATTTTTGAAGAGGATAAATGATATCAGGAGAATATCTGTTGACCTACATACTAAGCAAAAGCCCTGACATTGCTCACTAAGCTATTAAGGTGCAGACACAGATCCAAGATGTAGGGAATCACTGGTTCTGAAAGGTAAACTAATTGTACTGTAACAAACTTGGTTCAGCTGATACAGTTGGAGAATAAAATGTTTTATTTAACTTGATTTTTCTAGGAAATGAAAGTTTAGGCCATTTCTATAATAAAAGTATTGTTTGGCAATGATGCTATTTAGAACATTAGCTACTTTCTTTTGGAGAATTCTCCCTATTTCTGTTTTGCTTTTGTTTAAGTCTTCAATGAGAGGCTGCATTATGACTTTTTGTATACTGTAGAAGGATTTCTTATGGAATCTATATGGTGTTGGAGGTTTCTTTAACTCTAAATTCCTTAATGTCTCAATTAAATATTTAGAAACAGAGTAACAAGACTATCAACTATAATTTTGAGATTCTTTTCTAAGTTAATCACCTCTGACTTTATTGCAGCAAAATAAACTAGAGGCTAATGTTTTCTTAAATCATATGGAAAACCTAAGCAATGACATTTCAAGAGTGGCTTCATTGCTCATTTACAAACCACTCAGGTTCTCACTGGGTGCAGAATCATGTATCTCTCTTGGTCCTCACCAACAACCTGGGGAGGAGGTACTGTTGTCATCCTGTTGCCTCAGGCCAGGCAGAGGGGGTCTCTGAGACTGAGACTCTGGGCTCAGCACACTATCCACTGGCTGTATCTAGATAGAAAGGTAGGGAGATAAGAAATAAATAAATACAGGAGGTGATAAGAGTTGCCACAGTACTTTGTGAGGGGCACGGGTGCAGAAGAAACTTGAAGGGAGTTGTGGTGGCCTCTGATGCACGACAGAGAGCGCCGGGATCTAGGCAGTGATTTTAGTGCAGCATGAGTTACTCCTGAGGAACCATATATAAATGTAGACTCCGGTTTGTTGGATTTCAGCAGAGGGCTTGCCATGGTCACAGGACATCGAGAGATGGGCCTGGGCCATAATGTGTAGTTGGATAGATTCTGAAGTGATGGAATGATTGAAGACAAGCCACAGCCCTGGATGGTTTGCTGTGAATCTGAAGAGGATCTAATCAAGTGCTCTAGCTCTGTCCCGAGGTCTGTCTTGAGTCAGAATTCATCAGTGAATGATGATGAAGTAATAGATGGTGTATTCAAAGAGCCTTCCACCAGTCCTGTTACGAAGCCAGGTCCTCTGTCCTTTATGGAGGGCAAGAATCTTTGTGCAAATGCAACGTGGCAACTCCGTCTGCAAGTGGTCCAGCATCTCCAAGAGCCCCAGTTACTTAAAAACTAGAAATTTCTCATTTCCAAGGTCATTATCACCATCAAGTGGTTTAACCACAGAAACCTACTCAGTTTTATGAATAGAAATGACATTAAAGAAGACACATTACCTGTTTTTTGCCATGCCTCTAAGGTCAGTTAGACCTATAAAGGAAGAAATACATATTAGAGTAAGAGCTTCCTTAGAGTCGGGAGTACCTTACATTTTTATTTGTTATCTTCAGCATTTAGCACAGTGCTTTGTATATAATAATCACTTAATAATTCCTTTTTAATTCATTATTCTTTTTGAGTGGTAGACTGTCTACCTTTTAGAACCTTTAAATAAAGAAGTCTGCCTTTTACAACTATAAACCTCATCTAATATAATGGGATTTAATAAAAATAAATGTAAAGATTTCTCAAAAATAAACCTCAAATACAAGGGGAGAGAGAGATATGTCAAAATAAAAGATCTAGGAGTCTTAGTCTATTATATAATCCTTAAAAGGCAATAATGGCATGGCCACCTTAGAAGTTAATGTGAGCTGAAGTTGTACAAAGAGGGACATGTATCTCTCCAGAATGAGAAAGCTGGTATTTTTGTACTTGGTACTAATCTTGACCCCGAGGGGGGTGTCTATTTATGGGTGCCACATTAAAGAAGGAACTTGATAAAATGCAGGGATCTAGAGGAAGATGGCTAAGCAGGCCCAAGGACTGCTGTAGGAGAACTCAGTTTTCCTTCTGAGAATTGGATAGTTGTAGCATTTTCAGGGAAGCCCTCATGATGCAAGAAATAGTAAAAATAAAAACAAAAAAACACTGGAGCCATTTGGAACCCTAGGAGAATGCCATTCTAGATACCAGGGTTTTCTGTATAACTTAATGTTTAACCTTTTAAGTAGTAAAATATAAAACATTTTGGCTAGAACTATATTAGAGTAATAAACTGGGTATAATACTTAATGTACCCAATTTATTACAGAAATGCTGAGTATGTCTCAAGGATACAATACCCATTACTAGATTGAATTTTTAAAAAAAGTGCTACATCTGGAATCTATTAAGTATATATAACTGCTTTCATGTTAGTTCCATGTTACTCTGCTATTTCTGGAGTTATTTTGTGTATAATAGTTTTGTTTCCTCTCTTACAGCTTTAACTTTTCACTAATGATAATCTTACTTCTGTAATAGCCTTTACTACTCTTTTTGTCAGTTTACTATTTCAGTAACTGAACTTGTTAGAATTCTGTTTAAAGTAAGTGTGAAATAAGACTGAGTGCATGTCAGAGGTTTTTCCTTTTTTAAAAATAGAGCTTGAATTTAAATGTGTTAAATTGGACATTTTTGATTGTTCAGACTTAAGAAAATAACCCCAAATCAAAAAAAATCCCCAAACTTGCTTATCAATTCACTGCTACATTCTAGATAGGCAATTGAAGTGATTCTTAAGCTCCAAAGGAGTGTGTAATGGTGAGCTCCTTAATAGCAGGTTTCAGTGGGGAAAGGAGAATTGATCGTATATTGGGATTAACCTATGGTTCTTATGGTTTTGCCAGCAAAATCTTTTGGGGTTTCAGTTCAGTTGTCTTAAAAAGGACAAAAAAAATACCATTTGGCCAATTGTAGTAAATATAGGGTATAATCTATTCAGTGTCTTGATGTAGGTAAGAGACAATTTTAAATAGACATGGTAAGAGAGAGAATCCAGGCAGGAAAATGCCTTAAGGAAATACTATTCTTCAGAAATCCTAAAACAGGACAGCTGACTAAAAAAAAATCCGATGCATGTTGATTGAATTAGATCAACGAGCCCTTCTTTTACATTGTTACACATATGTTATACTACATGTCTACAATTTGTGCTACTTTTAAAACCTTGCAATAAATAATTTTATGTTTTTCAGTGAATTTGATTGCTGGCTGTTTGTAAATCCTGTAATACAATAGAGTTCAGGGTCTGAGGCTGCATTATACAAAATTTATTAGACTACTTGAATTTAGAATTTTGGATTAGAACTGGAGGAAAGTCTATTATATGATCATTTAGGTCCTTGGTTTGGATTAAAAGCTAGTGAGACAGGGCTGTGTCTCAGAAGATAAATAGTGTTATTTTGTTTTCTGTCCAGGGATTATACCTTCTTACCCTGGGGACTAGTCATCTAGTACAGATAGAAAAATGAGGCAAGTCCCTGCTCACAATGAGCACACATTCTAAATAGTGATCATAATATATAGAGAAGGGATCAACTGCTGGGCAGATGGCAAGGCCTAAGTGTCCTTAGGGTATATTTGCAGGACAGATGGTAAGGCCTGGTAGCCTTCTGTATTATAAGAAGGATTTCTAAGCAACCATGTTTATCCAGCAAGAGAAGAGAGGTGTAAGGACCTGCACCAATTCTACCACTGTTGTGAAGGGGATAAAGTGGATTGGATAATTGGGATGAAGGAAAGGGGGAATATATGTGTGCAGAATCATTATCTTATCTGGTAAGGATAGCCATGTGAAATAATTTATATGTAGCCATACCTTCTTGCTTGACATAGATTTCTGTAAAAAGTCTGGAATGGATTTTTAAACAGTACTGAGTTCTTTGGGAATCAGTTATCACTGTGAGCCAGCTTGGGTAATCAAAGGCGAACAGTTATCTTTTTTTGATGATCAATCAAAAGAATGCATGTGATACAGTATACCTGTATTTTAGTAAGACATTTGAAAAGATCTCTCGTAATGTCAACAAGATAGACATATGTATAATAGGTGGTAGTACAGTTAGGTAGATTCAGAACTTGTTTTACTGGATTTCCAAATAGATTGTCAACTTAATTCTATAGTGACATGCAGAAGACTTTTCATCTTTGGACCATTTCATTTGCCTTTTAAAAAATAGCTTTTTATTTTTTTCAAATACATGCAAAGATAGTTTTTAGCATTTGCCTTTGCAAAACTTTGTGTTCCAAATTTTTATTCCTCCTTTCCCACTATCCCTTCCCATAGACAGTAAGTAATCCAATATAGGTTAAACATGCACAATTCTTCTAAACATATTTCTATATTTGTTATGCTGCACAAGAAGGCAAAACATGAGGAAAAAAACAAGCAAACAAACAAAAATGAAAATACTATCCTTTGATTCACATTCAATTTCCATGGTTCTTTTTTCTGGATACAAATGACTCTTTCCATCACAACTCAATTGGAATTACCTTGAATCACCTCATTGTTAAAAGAGCCATGTCCATCAGAATTGATCATCACATAATCTTGTTTTTGCCATGTACAATGTTCTTTTGGTTCTACTCACTTCATTTAGCATCAGTGCATGCAAGTCTTTTCAGGTCTTTGTGAAATCAACCTACTTGTCATTTCTTATAAAACAATAATATTCCATGGTATTTACATACCATAATTGTTTAGCCATTCTCCAATTGATGGGCATCCATTCAGTTTCTAGTTTCTTGCCACTACAAAAAAGGGCTTCCACAAACACTCTTGCACATGTGGGTCCCTTTCCTTCCTTTATGATCTTTTTTGGGATATAGGCCCAGTAGAAATACGCTGGATCAAAGGGTATGCACAGATTGATAGCCCTTGGGGTATAGATACAAATTGCTCTTCAGAATGGCTGGGTCAATTCACAACTTTACTAACAATGTATTAGTGAACCAGTTTTCCCACATCCCAGCATTTATCATTAACTTTTCCTGTTATCTTATATTTGCCTTATTTTCAAAACTTTTCAAAAAATTATTTGCCTGGATAAAGATAGACTTTTATTTTTTTTTAATTAAAAAATTTCTTATTAAAACTTTTTATTTGCAAAACATATATATGGGTAATTCTTCAACATTAACCCTTACAAAGCTTTCTGTTACAAATTTCCCCCCCCCTATTCCCCACCCCTCCCCTAGATGGCAGAAATTCCACTACATGTTAATTATGTTAAAATACTTGAGAAAGTGAATATATGTATACATATTTCCACACTTAACATTTTT